>BSBM01000343.1:600000-905000 GCA_027924585.1 Larix kaempferi | reverse complement strand
ATATCAATTGGTTCAAGGCGCATAGACAACCATAAATTAGCAAATGTGTCAAGACACAAAATGTAAGCTCCCGAGACAAGTATAAGTAAGTCTTATATTAAATTTACCATATAAGTCTTTAATTGACACTATCAAAGATTTGACATGTTGGATTTTTGTGATCTTATTACCACTCCTTACGAATGTTATAAGGCTTCATTGATGGTGAAGTCCATAATTTTAAGTCTTATTCCTCATTCTCATGCCTTTTGGTGAGACAACAAGGAGGGTAGTGGCCCGCATCAGCATGGAAAATAGTTTCGACATAGAGCTAGATACATTAATTATTTCATTAAATAACTTAAATTTCATGCCAATGACTATGAATTCACTGAATCGTGGATTGGTAAAAAACACATTGAGTTTTAGAGCCTCGAGCTCTTAATTACTCATGTATATAGAATTTTTGCAAATCGAGCCATTAACAAACTTCGTTTGTTATTCTGGTTCAATTTAAAAGGAATATTGTCGAGACTCAAACATGTAGCGAGTCACAAGGCTCCAGTTGAATTAGGCTTGATTCCATTTCCCCTCCATCCCATACCTGTATATTGTCGTGACAAGTCTTGAACAACAAAATTTGATGCCGATGCCCCTATGATTCTAGTGTTGCTAACTTGTTTGGTATGGAGGATTTTTTTTAATGGTTTTTTTAGCTATGTATTATTTTTTCTTAGGCACTTAATGTCCATCATTCTTACATCTCTCAAGCTTGGATGATTTTCCTCTCTCCAGTTTGAATTAAGGTTTTCGTTGGTTTTATATGTATATTTTGGTTGTAGGTTTATTATAGCCTCATTTTGCTTAGTGGCTTGTTTTTGTACATAGTTAACAATAAGTAATTTTCTCATGGTTCTAGTTTTATTTTAAGACTATATCTAGTTAAAATGTCTTGCACTATGCATAAGATCATGCAGATGATGCAATATGGTTATTGTGTAGTTTGAGTAGTTTTTTGTACAATGAAGTGTGGTCTAACCCAAAAAAATACAACAAAACAATTGTTAATTTAATGAACTGTAAAATTAATGTTACATATATGTCAAATTAATATGTTAAAATTTGGTTTATTGAAAAGATACCATTTTATCATGTAGATATTAAGGAGTGCTCAATTATTTAAGATTGTAAAAAGTTTGGATGGGCAATATTTTTTTTTGCATTTTTGGGGGGGAAGGGTTTAGTTAATTTATACTTGTCAATTGAAGTACAATTATTTAAATTTCCCTTCATCTTTGAAGGACTCCAAGAACAAATGCCCTTCCAATAAAAATTAAGACCCACCCTTCAAATTTCATCACCGAGTCCAATTTATGCAAATATTTTCGAAGTGGGGGAAGGTTTACCATTAAATGGTGTAAACGTTGGGTAATAAATGGTGTAAACGTTATGTAGGGGCGCATGCGCATGTTTTAGCGCGTACGCACTAGTGACGTGTATGCAATACAAACACGTGTGTGTGTGTTTAAGCACATGTGCGCGTGCCTGTTGCTAGTTAAAAAAAAATAGAGTTCTTTGTTCCCAGGAATTCTACCAAAATACACAGGTTTTCTTTCTTTCGCGGGTTTCAAGCTCTTACAAGTTGCTTATTGGCTCACACTCATTGATATTTTGGACACTCATTGATCTATTGGACACAAAATCACCCTTGGAATCTAACAAACATCTTCAGTGGTCTTGGAATCTAGTTGATACATTCAAGCTACCAGTTTCCATTGCAAGTGGAGATCATTTCTATAGGTATGGTGAATTGTAAATAATTCTTTTCATTCACAAGATTTGAGATTCTCCCATGCCTTTTTGTTTTTATCAGATGCCTACAACAATATCCATGCATAGACAACAATGAATTTGACAAGAAGAATTCCCAAGTTCACATCTAAAAAAACTCATATGAACACTAGACAAGATGAAGTATGTAATGTAAACCAATAATTATTACCATGAATATATTTTGATTTCACACAAGGATGGTATGGATGAGATTCTCTCTTGAGCCTCTTCAATTTGAATAAAATCCTAAGAAGCAATCATGAGAGAAGATCCATATTGATTAGTTCATGAAATTTTTTCCATGCTCTCATCTTCATGCTATGTTTATTTGATGTAGAAAAACTATTAAAATATTCCCAAGGCATCTCTAGCATAAACTCTTTTTCATTTGAAAAAAATACAAATAAATGGTTTAATAAACCTCCATCTTTTACACATTGTACACCATAGAAAAACCTATAGCATAAACTATCAAACTATTCCTCCCCCACACATTCCCATCTATGATGAGGTTCTCTCTTGAGCCTCTTCAATTTGAATAAAATCCTATGAAGCAATCATGGGAGAGGGTCCATATTGATTATTACATGTAATTTTTTCCATGCTCTCATATTCATGCTATGTTTATTTGATGTAGAAAAACTATCAAACTATTCCCAAGGCATCTCTACCATAAACTCTTTTTCATTTGAAAAAAAGATAAATAAATGGTTTAATAAACCTCCACCTTTTACACATTGTGTACACCATAGCAAAACCTATAGCATAAACTATCAAACTATTCCTCCCCCACACATTCCCATCTATGATGAGGTTCTCTCTTGAGCCTCTTCAATTTGAATAAGATCCGAAGAAACAATCATGGGAGAGGGTCCATATTGATTAGTTCATGAAATTTTGCCCATGCTCTCATCTTCATGCTATGTTTATCATAATGTTTCTTTAATATCGCGCATTTGAGCTTGACTACTTGCCTATACCTCATTGAATTCTCCTTCCTTGGGGGAATTTGCAACCTCCTCATTGTGTAATTAGTAAACTTATTCTGTGTACCTTATTTGATGTAGAAAAACTATCAAACTATTCCCAAGGCATCTCTAGCCATCTATGTTGTAGGGTGTTACTACCATAATTTTTATGAATTCATGGCTAGGAAAGACACTAGTTTCTCCACTCTACACTTGACCAACCATCATCTATATTTATTGGAATTGTAAGGGATATTGATGTTTATTTGAACACAAATAAACCAACATAGTCTGTAGTTGTATGTGTTAATTTGTAAAGTGGTAAGTTATGTTGGAATGTGTGAAGTTCATTGTATAATGGAACTAATATCTTATTCGTTGTTTCTTTTGCAGGGGTAGGTCTGATAGTTTTGTTAAAGAGACTTTTGTAGATGGGAAACTCACGCAACAGAACAAAAAAATATAGAAGGAATCTGCCCATTGAAAAGGTCAATGACTTAAGAGAAAAGGCCAGGTTGGGAATGGAAAGAGTGAGACATGGTCCTATCATTACACCGGATCCTACCGCTGATCCTAACATAGTTGTTAACATGAAAACCTATTGTTCAAAACCATAGGTAAATTGGTCGTGTCCAAGAGACCCAACTCAAGTTCCAACATCAACATAATCTCCAACCAACAATCCATCAATGAGTCATGTTGAAGTTCCTCACGACACGGGAATATTGGGAGATGTTGCATGTGTAGAGATGGACATACAAGCCTTTCTTAATTTGAAGTCTTCCCGAGAAGACCACAACCATGTCAACCACACTCCCATTATGGCCCAATCTGTGAACGAAGCACCACAACAAACAAGCTCTGGTATTCATGTCTCATGTCCACCCTCCCTACCTCGAATGTCCAGTGCAAGAAGAAGAACTCCTAGATGTATTCATGTGGATGAAAGTGCTATGTTGGGGCTTCAAGGTAAGTTTCCAAAACACACTATCGAATGGCAATGCAGCAAAATTGTCAAGGAATATTTTGAATCCAAAGGTGATGCAGGTAAATGTCAATTATTGCTATGTTTGTTAAAGTCACATTGTTTAGCTGTTTTTAGGAGAATTTTGGGCATAAATATAGTTAAAACTTCAGAGGCTAGAAGTCATACTATTAGAAATGTCCAATCTGCATTTAATGCGATTGGGAAGACATCTCGTACAAAAGATCTTTGTGCAGCTTGTCGTGTTTTAGCGGAATCAGTTGTAAGCAAGTCCACAAGGCAACATCGCCTGCTATCACACACTTCACATACTCAAATTAAATAGAAAAACTATTAAAAATTACTATGTTATAAGAGAAAATCTAGACACTCCAGGGGTGGAAACGATTGTTGGGATTTTGTTGGTAGGTTGCCTCGTGCAGATAGGAAGCTAATTGATGTTGTTAAGGAGTTAGTACAAAATTTTTGGCATGATCATACTATACCTTCATCAAACCAAAGAGGCGTGCTAAAGCTAAGAAAAGGTTCTATTGAATGTGAACCCCATGGTAAACACTTCCTTGACACCACACAGACTGAACCTTATGAGAGATTCAGGAATGAGAACACACAATTGAACCTAGGCCAAAGGTCCTTTGAGAAATGAAAACCATGGTACATTCATATATGCATTGATCGGAACACCTGTTGTTGTAGATACCACGTAGAATATGAATATTATTATGACGCATATAAACATATATTTTGTGATTTGCATACTAACATTGTGCAGGGCTGCAATGAATCCATACTACCACCAAATGCATTAAGAGACTTTATCCACAACATCATGTGTCCAAGGCCCGAAGGACAAAAAATATTATGAAAAATCTTGTCTATATGGGACATGTTCTAGGTGTAGTGGGTTTTCTCTTTTGAATCATTGCATTCATGAAAGCAAGGAGCATGAATTTGGCAGGATGGGCGTGGAGATGCAGAGCTTCAAGTACATAACCTATAAATTAGATAGTGCCAGGGAAAGTAAAAAGATTGCATTAGTGAGGTCATGGGTACAAGTGAATATTACATATTTTTCATATTACACATTCAATTTATGACATATACATTTTTCCAAAGGCCACATTGTAATATTTCCCTTGTTTTCATGGTAACAGGTACAGGTATGTGACTTCTTGACGGATTTCTACAAGAAAACAAAGCAGTATGTTCAACATGTGCATGTAGCGCAATGGCAAGATGAGCATTACAGAAAATGCAGGGACACATTTCCTATTGGAACCATAGTGTCAATTGTGTATTTTGCATAAAATTACACCCTTCAGCCACAAAATGAAATCCAGAGTCAATATTACCATTCAAACCAAGTCAGCATCATGGTACATATTATGTATAAGCATGGGCCAAAGAGAAGCAATGACAAGAGGATAATACTAAAGGAGACAAACATTTACATCTCTGCATGCTATCATGGTGAATCTCGGGCCGTTAGAGCCACTTGCCGCCTATTCGGATTGGGTGGCTTGAAACTGATTAATACAGGTAACAAATTGTGTTTCTATTTGGCCTCCTAATTGGCCTCCAATCGTGCCATTTTATCTGTGAAATTCTTCGTTTCCTGCGGCGTAAATTTGCCCCGTTTCTGCTACAAAAATTTCAATCCACAATCCCCAACCTGTAATCCGCAATCTACAATCCAAAACCCGCAATCCACAATCCACAATACAGGTTGCAGAACTCAGAACAGCCTCGCCAGATTTTGCAGAAGTCATCTCCGCAATCTGCAATCCGCAATGCGATTTGTGGAACTTGGGACTGTCGGATAGACCTCACCATATTTTACTTCCACAATCCACAATGCAGGTTGCAGAACTCAGAAACTCCACCTTACGCCCTCTGGGAAGATCAGGCTTCCGCAATCCGCATTGCGGAATGCGGATTGTGGAACTTGGAAACTCACATCCAGTGTGCTACGGATCGCTTCTTAGCCGCTGATTTGGCTCTGCTTTTCAATCCTGACTGTTCAATCCCTTTAGATTGTGGAAGAACTCTTTTGCCTTGTTTTCCTCATTCCTTTCACTGCAGACTGATCACTTGGCCTCGGATTTGTCAATACTTAGCCATTTTTCGGATTTCTGACTCTTTCTGAGGTGTAAGAAATCAATGGGCATGCTTGGGTTTCTTGTAGGGGGATTTCCTTTCCTTCCTTGGTGGGATATTTCTTAGAGGTGATAACAGTGGCTCCAACCGAGGATGCTATCCTCCCTGTGAGGTAGCAAGAATAGTATATTAGTGACTCCTTTTTCACCTCTGAGAAATCTTTTATTCTTTTTGTAAAACAAAAACTGAAAAAGATGCTTGATATCCAAGCTTATTGCACACAGTCTATCCTACCCTACTTTGTTGAACACAGTCGTTGGATCAAGTGATATGAGAGACCCAATGTAACCAATCCATCAAATGACCACTTGATTTTACTTTGCTTGGACTTTCTTCAAAAATAAAGATAGACTGTGAATGTAATGATTCATCCCACCATCCAAGATTGACTTATGTGTCCATGAATTCTGCAAAATCCTCTTTCCCTGATGATTGCAATATCCCTACAAAAGGGTCTTCGAAACCATGAACTATTACTTCTTGTTGATGATCAGAAGAAAGACTTAGGGTGTTTTCACTCTTAACTACTGGTTGTTGTTCTATTTCATTAAATTCAAGATCATACTTCAAAGAAATAGCAGCCATCTTCTTATCTTCTTCATGCAGCTTAACAGGAATATCCAAGAGGGACCCTTCATGTGATTCAATAGGAATATCATTATGGTTCTCAAAAGAATCAGGGAAAGCAATTCCTTCATTATCAGAGATATCATACACAACCTGCTCTTCTTCAATGGCTAACTTAGTAAGTAGAATAACTATAGAAAATATTGATTGACTACCCATATTCTTCTCTTGATCACTTAGAAACTGAATATCTTCAACCAGCTCAAGGAAATGAAAATGAATTTCAACATTAACACCCTGATTTGTTTCATTCAACTTTTCATATGGATGCATCTTAAGGGTTTCTGAACCCTGAATGACTTCCCCTATATCCTTTGAAACTTCTAAAGGCTGTTGAATTTTCTCATAATTCTCAAGAGAAGGAGTTTGAATACTAAGGTCCTGATTTTCTTTATTTATAATCAAAGAAGAAAGCTTTGTCTGCTGAAGATCTTGTTGAATATCATGGAAACTATTATCTAATATCTCCTCTTGATCTTGAAAATAATCTTCATAAAATTCTTTGATCTCTTCATCCATTAATTCTTCATCACCATAATAATTTTGCATGTGTTGAATAAAATTTTCAAGATTTACTCTACAACAATTTTCAAACATTGATAAAGATGGGTAACTTTCCCTATAATTTCCATATAAGGCTGAATGAAAGTCTTCTAGAGAATACAAACTAGCAGCTGGAAACCTTCCACACGAGGCTCTTTCTTTCCTTCCAAAGTAGCCATGAACATTTTCATAAGGAAATCTTCAGGAAATTTCACCCTTAGCTTACACAGATGCATATGGAATTTGATTAAATGCAAAGTAGCATCATCTCCTTCCTCATATTTAAATTTGGACAAATTTGTTTGCCAATCTATACAAGTCATATGATTTAGAAAACCTGGAATATGTGAACAATTCATAGGAGCATACCTTGCACATTTGTAAGTTTCCATGGAAACCATCTTCAGACAGTGGAGTCTCCAGTGATGCTTTGAATTATGGATTCTATTGACAGTAGAGCCGCCAGGTGAATAATGTACAACCTGTTGGTTAAAATTAATGTTACTTAATTCACCTTGATTTAATTATCAACCGGAGGACGTAAACTTTGAGCTACTACACTATATGTGCAGGTAAGGCAGTCTTAATGAAACTTTTGCTGTCCTGGATGATCTATACTAAGGACTCCTAGGTCTGTCACAAGGAAATCAATTTGCTAACTGTCAAACTGAATATAACCTACAGCAACCTATAGCAGTATGAAACTACAGAAATCTTCAAAGCAATCCTAATCCTTCTAAGAAATACTAACTACAGCAATATTTCAAAACAATACTAAACTACAGCAACCTTCCAAAATAATCTACAATCTCTACAGCAATCTTAAGCTACAGTAACTATGATTCACTTTTCAAACAAACAACCTACTAAGAAAAGAGTTTACCTATCAAATGCTCAGTCGATCTCAACAACCTTGTATTACATCTAAACTTCCATCGTCAACCCCACCAAGTTTAATGCTTAAATCCACACAAACACTCCTCAAATGATTATTGAATTAAAACCTATGACCTATTAACTCTAAATTGTCAATACACAGCCTATTAAAAGAAAGCTTGGCTTGCTGATGTTATCTAAATATACTCTGCTTGTGTTTTGTGCATACAAATGCACACAAGAGAATGCCGAGATTATTCAGATAATGTTCATCAATAAATATTAGAGCTGTGCAGGAAACGTTCACTTGTTCTTGTCTATATATATATATTATGAAACTAATGTTGATTCTAGGAAACAGTGTTATAAACTAGGACTCTTTTCCAAACTTCATTCAATAACAAACAGCATAGCTTCAGTTCCTATTTAATCACCCACTCAAAAGACTATTCAACAAACCCTAGATGCTCTGTGGACTAAAGTCTTAAATCCTCTGCTAACTTTACAAATACTGCAAATGATGTTCAATCATAATAAAAGCACCCTACAGCCTTGCAAATTCGATGAAAAAAAGGATTCTAAACCAATCTTGTAACCATTTGGTGATCACTACAATGCTGGCAGTAAAGGAAAGGTGAATTTTCCACCTATTCTCAATCTCATTAAATCGATTCTATAATAAATCAAATCAAAGTTATCACACAGTTTATCATTGTTGTAATCATTAATAAACAACCCATACTAAAAACCAAAGGAAATTCTAAATACAAACCACTCGTGAATCTATTCTTTGTACTAGATCAAATGCAAATGAGATTAACTAACGATCTACAGACATGCATTCTATTTCGATTCATAGATAAACAAAACCATTAATATTCCAGAAAATACTGTCAAAAGAAGAAAACGTTACTCTACTACTGCAAAATACACAATACTACCATACCAAGGATTGGTGTTGAAGGGGGCCCTACCCTCAACGCCTTCCAGTCTTAAATCACAACTTTAAAAGAAGATAAATACTGGATATATTGATAAAATAGAGTTTACAGTCTTCTCTACGTATCCCCCCTTACTTAGGGTTTTAAGAATCATTTTATACTGAAAATACAAAGTAAAATCGACCTTGAAACAAGGATCGATACAGCTAACAACCCTACAGCTATCTCGGCATATCTGAACCAAAGATGGGAGTTCAAATCCCCTGAAATCCACATACTATTAAAGAGGGAAAACAACAGCTCCTCAAACGAAGGACATCCACGAAACAGCAGCTGAGCAATCTTCATAAGCATATGAAAGGTGAGGTGAATCCAAGAGAAACGCCTCCATTGTAGATCGAATCCCCCAAATCGTTGGTTCATCTAGCATAAATCTTCCTTGGAGCGCCGAGACCACTGCACAAAAGAAACAAAGACCCATTAGTTGACCAAGTATTTAAATGGAGGCTTAAAGGCCCAATTATATGCATAAAACAAGGCAAAGTAATAAACAAGCAATTAAAAATCACTTACCAAAGCCTAGCAATGTTGATCTCCCAAAAAGACATAATCATGTACAATCAAAATTGATTATTATTTGATTCCATAAGACTTTAAGCTAGAAAATATTATACTGAATAGTCAAAATAAGAGACCAACACAACCACTATATGTCTGACCTATGTTCACCTTCAGAAATCAAATCTAGTCTCTTGTGGGAATGTAAATTTGAACATTGGAGTTTCTAGGGAAAATATCAAAACCTAATTGTATATGATCCTCTATTTTCCCTCAGAGATATGATTTAGATCTTGATAATTCTTTTTCTGGGAGAAGAAGTCTTTCGAGTTCCCTAGCGGATTCGCCAGAATGTTATCACTCAAGATTCTCCTAGGTTGCAGCAAAAGGGATCATGAGGTAACTATTTCAAACCAAGCTTTGGTGGATGGAAACTAGCCTTTCCAACCACAGATAGGGCTCTCTCTTTCACGATTCTTCCAGCACTTGAGATATCATTTGCATGGGCTGGATATGGATAAAGTGGTGGCTAGACCTTCGGATAAGGGTTTTTAGGGGGGTTTTCAGCTGGTTGGGGTTAATGAAGGGAGCACCATTGGGCATGGAGTCATACTTCAATAGGTTTATAGTCACAAATGATAAATTTATATCACAACTTTAGAGGCAGAGGCAAGGTAGATGAGGTTTTTCAAGTCAAGGATATCAACAGATGAAAGCAGAAAAGGAAACAAAATCCATCATAGAGCTAGAGCATTTAAGAATGAATTCTAACTTGCAACTTCAAGAGGAAATGATGGAATACCTAGTCATATGTATTTGAAACATAATATATGTGTTGGTTGTGGAGCCAGATCTTCTAGTCTCATAGATGATATTATATCAGCAGTGTTTGTACCCCAGTTTTATATGATATGTAGGTGGACTGTACAATCACCCCAGTGGGGGGTGTGGGGGGGCATCGCCCCCCCACGGGGTTCCAGGGGGGACCATCCCCCCTGGTTGGGGGGTCCGGGGGAAACACCCCCAAGAAATGGGGGTTTGGGGGCAACGCCCCTGAAGAAAATTTTTGGGGCTGTTTTCGCCAGCTGTTTTGAGGGCCCATGGTTTTGGGTATCCCGTGGTATTTTCCCATTGTATTTCCCTTATAAAATAAATACATTGTAATACGGATAGGGATGATTATGATGTATTAGGTTTTATGCATTGTAAAGATCTCTGAGATTAGGAGAGAGACTATGAAACAGAGAAGAGGAAGTGTAGCGGTTGTGCTGTAGGTTGTATCCCCTCACCTTGCTGGACGGTAATAATAATAAGGACTGGCAAATTCAGTGTGGACGTATCCCAAGTTGGGTGAACCACGATATATCTGTGTCTCTCTTGTAATGTGTATGTGTGATTATATTTGCATTTCTTTTTATTGTTATTGCTCTGCGATCCTGTTTTTCTAACAATTGGTATCAGAGCCAAAGGTCTATTTGGCAGTTAAACCCGCAGGAAGCTAGGGTTTTTGGTTCGAGTGGGAGCAATGGTAGAAGAAGGAAAGTTTAAGGTCGATAAGTTTAACGGCCAAAACTTCGGGTTATGGAAGATGCAAATGGAGGACTATCTGTACCAGAAGGATCTATTCCTACCATTGGGAGGAAAAGCAAAACAGCCGACGGCTATGAAGGACAAAGAATGGGAGGTTCTTGACAGAAAGGCTTTGGGAACAATACGGTTGAGCCTGGCTTCATCGGTGGCTTTCAATATCTCAAAAGAAACGACAATAGAGGGTTTGATGAGCGCATTGGGTAAGCTATATGAAAAACCCTCGGCCTCCAACAAGGTATTTCTAATGAAGCATTTATTTAATATGAAGATGTCTGAAGGTGGATCTGTTACTGATCATTTAAATGAGTTTAATACCATTACAAATTAGCTAAGTTCTGTAAGTGTGAACTTTGATGATGAGGTTAGGGCTCTTCTAATATTGTGTTCATTGCCAGAAAGCTGGAATAGCTTGGTCATGGCTGTAAGTAACTCTGTCTCTGGTTCAAACACCTTGAAATTTGATGATGTTATTGGTGTTATTCTTAGTGAGGAAATGCGAAGAAAAAGAACAAGTGAGACATTAGGTAATGCGTTGACCATGGAGAGCAGGGGAAGACAAAAGGAGAGAGGAAAGAGCCAAGGTAATCGTGGAAAGTCTAAAATGGGTAGATCCAAGTCCAGATTGGGAAAGATAGAGTGCTGGAACTGTGGAAAGAAAGGACATCTGAAGAAAGACTGCAAATCTCTAAAGAAGAAAGGAGATGCATAGAAGGAAACTACACAGGAAGATGTATGGGGACCGGCTCAGGTACAATCTCTTTGTGGCTCTCATTATTATGTTACATTTATTGATGATGCAACTAGAAAAACTTGGGTTTATTGCATTAGACAAAAATCTGATGTGTTTGCTACTTTTAAGAAGTGGAAAGCTTTGGTTGAGAATGAGACAGGAAAAATATTGAAGTGTCTCAGATCTGATAATGGAGGTGAGTACTGCGGTAAGGAGTTTGATAGTTACTGTTCATACCATGGGATTCGTAGAGAGAAGACAGTCCCAGGAACACCACAGGAAAATGGTGTGTCAGAAAGGATGAATAGAACGATCATGGAGCGTGCAAGGTGTATGAGACTGCATGCAGGGTTGCCGTTACAGTTTTGGGCAGATGCTGTAAATACTGTTGTTTATTTAATAAACAGAGGACCTTCAAGTGATTTGGATGGTGGTATTCCAGAGGAAGCATGGACAGATAAAAAGGTAAACTACTCATTTCTGAGAACGCTTAGTTGTGAAGCATTTGTCCATATTGATAAAGAAAATAGATGAAAGCTTGAAGCTAAATCCAAGAAATGTACCTTTATTGGATATGGGGTTGATGAATTTGGTTATCGTTTATGGGATTATGAAAATAACAAAATCATCAGGAGTAGAGATGTGATATTCAATTAAAAGGTCATGTATAAAGATCAGTTGCAGGGAAAGAAACAGGAAAAGGAAAACACAAAGTACATAGTGCTTGATGAAATTAAAGAAAATGAAGTTCTGCAGGTGCCAGAAAATCAAGAGCAGCAGCAAGTACCTGAAACTCCTGCAACTGTAAGAAGATCTACCAGGTTAAGTAGACCCCCTGAACGATACTCTCCTTCAATGTATTATTTATTGATGACTGATTCTGATGAACCAAAATGTTATGAAGAAGCAATGCAAGTGGAAAATAGAAAGAAGTGGGAGCAAGGCATGAATGAGGAGATGGACTCATTGGTAGGAAACCAGACTTGGGATTTGGTTCAGTTGCCTGCTGGTAAAAGAGCATTGCAAAACAAATGGATTTACAAGTTGAAGGAAGAAGAATGAGGTAAGAAGCGGTACAAGGCCAGACTTGTTGTAAAGGGGTTTGCACAGAAGAAAGGTATAGATTTTGATGAAATATTTTCTCCTGTTGTTAAGATGAGTTCAATTAGGACTATCTTAAGTCTAGTGGTGGTAGAAGATTTGCATCTTGAACAGTTAGATGTAAAAACAGCCTTCCTCCATGGGGATTTGGAGGAAGAAATATATATGCAGCAGCCACAAGGGTATGAGGTCAAAGGTAAGGAGGATCTAGTATGCAGGTTGAAAAAGAGCTTGTATGGCTTGAAACAAGCTCCAAGGCAGTGGTATCCAAAGTTTGACAGGTTTATGACAGAACAATGTTATAGTAGATGTCATTCTGACCACTATGTTTATTTCAAGAAGCTAGACAATGGAAGATATATTATCTTGTTATTGTATGTGGATGACATGCTTGTTGTAGGGTCTAACATGCAGGATATAAATGTACTCAAAATGAAGCTAGCTAATTCATTTGCGATGAAGGATTTGGGTGCTGCAAAGCAAATCCTTGGTATGAGAATAACGAGAGACACGAAAAATCACAAATTGACATTGTCTCAAAGTGAGTACATACAAAAGGTGTTGGAGAGGTTCAGAATGCAGAATGCAAAACCTGTAAGTACACCTTTGGCTAGCCATTTCAGTCTAAGTAAGGAAATGTGTCCCAAGACACAAGAAGAGACAGATTACATGTCCAAGATTCCCTATCAATTAGCAGTTGGCAGCTTGATGTATGCCATGGTGTGCGCAAGAGTAGATATTGCACATGCAGTGGGAGTTGTGAGAAGATATATGAACAATCCAGGTAAAGAACATTGGAAGACAATACAGTGGATTCTCAGGTATTTGAGAGGTACTACCACTGAGGCATTATGTTTTGGAGGTTCAGACACTATTCTATAGGGATATGTTGATGTAGATATGGCAGGTGACAAGGATAGCAGGAGGAGCACCACAGGGTATGTGTTTACTATAGGTGGAACAACAGTAAGCTGGATTTCGAAACTACAGAAGGTTGTTTCACTTTCAACAACAGAAGCAGAGTATGTTGCCATTACAGAGGCTAGTAAAGAGATGATTTGGTTGCAGAGGTTTATGGAGAAAGTGGGTAAGAAGCAGAAGGATAGCAGATTGTATAGTGACAGCCAGAGTGCCATTCATCTTGCAAAGAACTCAGCATTCCATTCCAGGACTAAACATATACAGCTCAAGTACCATTTCATACGCTCTGTTCTGGAAGATGAACTGTTGAAGCTGGAAAAGATACATACTATCCAGAATCCTGCAGACATGTTCACAAAGGTAGTGACCAGAGAGAAATTGAGTTCGTGCTCGGTTTCAGTTGGCCTTCTAGCATGAAGGTGAAGAGGAGAAATTTTCCAAGTCCAAGTCCAGCAAGTGCAGCAATGGTGGAGTTGTTGTGATTAGTCTCTAAGTGGGAGATTATTGGTTGTGGAGCCAGATCTTCTAGTCTCATAGATGATATTGTATCAACCGTGTTTGTACCCCAGTTTTATATGATATGTAGGTGGACTGTACAGTCACCCCAGCGGGGGGGCATCGCCCCCCCATGGGGTTCCATGGGGGACCATCCCCCCTGACTAGGGGGTCCGAGGGGAACGCCCCTGAAGAAAATTTTTGAGGCTGTTTTCGCCAGTTGTTTTGCGGGCCCATGGTTTTGGGTATCCCGTGGTATTTTCCCATTGTATTTCCCTTATAAAATAAAGACATTGTAATACGGCTAGGGATGATGATGATGTATTAGGTTTTATGCATTGTAAAGATCTCTGAGATCAGGAGAGAGACTGTGAAACAGAGAAGAGGAAGTGCAACGGTTGTGCTGCAGATTGTATCCCTTCACCTTGCTGGACAGTAATAATAATAAGGACTGGAAAATTCAGTGTGGACGTAGCCCAAGTTGGGTGAACCACGATATATCTGTGTCTCTCTTGTAATGTGTATGTGTGATTATATTTGCATTTCTGTTTATTGTTATTGCTCTGTGATCCTGTTTTTCTAACAATATGAATTTCAAACCATGTAGTCTTGATATAGATACTGTAGAAGCAAACAATCAATGGAAATATGAATGAAGGACACATGCACAGGAAATAACAGATATCAAAACAACTCATCACAAAAATCTTTGCTCTAGAAATTGAGTCTTCTCATTAATTCAAAGGTTGAGTTCAATACAATATGCAGAGCATTTTTCTCTTAAAATCTAAAACATCCAACCCTTTGGTCCTCTTCAAAACCTGCCTTTATAGGCTTACAAAGCATCTAAAGCTTCTAGAGCTCATCGGCCAGGTGCGGCCGGTCATCCAGCCGGTAAAATGCATGAGACTCGTGATTTGTTAGGCACGCCGATGGGGACATCTCTGCATGCTATCATGGCGAATATCGGGCCATTAGAGCCACTTGTCGCCTCTTCAGATTGGACAGTTTGAAACTGATTAAGACATGTAACAAACTGTGTTTCTCTTCGGCCTCCCAATTGGCCTCCAATTGTGCCATTTTCTCTGTGAAATTCTTCATTTCCTACGGTTGAAATTCACCCCGTTTCTGCTACATAATTTTCAATCCACAATCCACAATCTGCAACTCGAAATCCACAATGTGGGTTGCATAACTTGGAACATCCTTGCCATATTTTGCAGAAGTCATCTCCGTAATCCGAAATGCGGGTTGCGGAACTTGGGACTGCTAGATAGACCTCGCCATATTTTACTTTTGCAATCTGCAATCCGCAATGCAGGTTGCGGAACTCGGAAACTCCACCTTACACCCTCTGGGAATATCAGGCTTCCGCAATCCGCATTCCGCAATGCGAATTGCGGAACTCGAAAACTCACATCTAGTGTGTTGCGGATCGCTTCTCAGTCATTGATTTGGCTCTAATTTTCAATCCTGACCGTTCAATCCCTTTAGATTGTGGAAGAACTCTTTTGCCTTGTTTTCCTCATTCCTTTCACTACAGACAGATCACTTGGCCTGGGATTCGTCAATACTTAGCCATTTTTGGGCTTTCTGACTCTTTCTGATGCGTAAGAAATCAATGGGCATGCTTGGGGTTCATATGGGGGGATGCCCTTTCCTTCCTTGGTGGGAGATTTCTTAGAGGTGATAACAGATATAATTAATCAAATTATGCTCATCTTTTATATAGGAGAAAAGGTCTCTTCATAGTCGATGCCCTCTCACTTAGAGAACCCTTTTGCAACCAACTATTGTTCCTTATGCTTGTCAAGTGTTCCATTTGCTTTTTCCTTGACTTTGTACACCCATTTGAAACCAATGGGTCTCTTCCCTAGTGGAAGCTCTATAAGATTTCAAGTTTTATTTTTCAATTGAATCTCATGCTTGGTTTCCATGGCCTTCCATTCAATTTTCCCTATTCCTTCCTCAAACACCTATGGCTCATTAAATCCCTGAAAATTGGCCATGAAAACAAATTTTTCCATGTTTGTTTTATGTTTTTTCTTGCCCCTTGATGATATTCCCTTAATCATTTCTCCCACCCGAATATCCTTAATGACTTGTTGAGCCACCATTATGGCCTCTTCTTGGGGCCCTCCTCATCGAAGTCAATATTGTCACCATGACTTGTCTTACCTCTACCTGTTTCAAATGAATGCTAATTGCATTGTATGCATCATAAATTATCGTAGAATTCACATCCTCAAAATATTTCCCCATTTTGGGCAAAGCTTCTTGAATCTTGACACTTGTATCCTTCATAACAACTGGTTTCTCCATGGTAATTTTGAAATCTAAAGAAGCTTTGAAAGGTTGAACTTCTTCATCAACTATGACATATCTATTGAATATCAACTGATTGTTGTTAACATAAACCATCCTATAATATTTATATATGTCATTGTACCCTATGATCATCAATTTCTCTCTCTTAGGGTCTAACTTGGTTCTTTTCTCATTTAGAATCTAGGCATGGAAAATATAACTAAATACCCTAGGATGAATGACTTCAGGCTTCCTCCTAGACCATGTTTCCTTTGTGGTGTTCTGCTTCACCACCATCATTAGAGATCTATTTAATAGATATAATATTGTAAACAATTCCTCATCCCAAAACCTATTTGGAACAAACATGTTCTCCATCTTACACATGGTCATCTATTTAATAGCATGGTTCCACCTCTCAACCACACCATTCTATTATGGAGTGTAGGGTGTAGTGAACTGTCTTTTTGTTTGATGCTTATTGCAAATGTTATTGAATTATTTGGAACAAAATTCTTTGCTATCATCAGACACGAGTGCTAAGGTAACATCCTAACTCTTTTTTCTTGAAACTTTTGAAATTCATTAAACACTTTATCTTTCAATTTCATAAAATACACCCACATGTTCCTATTGTAGTCCTGAACAAAAATAAGGATAAAGTTAAAACCTTTTCACAATAAGCTATTCAAAGTCACATGGAACTTATTTCAAAATTAATGGCATCACTACCAACACTAGAATGGAACTTAGTTTAATATCATTAGTAAAGAAAACACTAGAATGGAACTTAGTTTAATATCATTAGTAAAGAAAACACTACAATGGAAATGAAACTTTTATAATACTTCGTTGTCCGATTTCTCTCAATAAAAAGCGTAATTTATTACGACGTGATAAGTAAGGAGCCTCACATTCACACGTTATAATCTCTTTGTATATCTTTTATTCCGTAAATGTTTTGCTCGATAAATAATAGAGTGGAAGTTTTCTTTAAATTAAAACAAAAATAAATTCCCACGTTGGAAGTAAGGAGCCTTACCTACTTTCCATGGACGTAACTTCCTTGTATGCATCTGTTATTCTATATATATACCCTTCTCTCCATAACTTACACACTGCTCCGTTTCTATTCTATTTTTATGCTTCTGTCCACAACTGATAGCTGTCCACAATTTGTTTACATGGCGTCTGTGAGATTCAAGGTGACAAGAAAACCAGCTGTTCTCGTGGCTCCTTCCCTTGCTACTCCAAAAGAGTTTCAAAGGTATAAATAGAATTGAACACACATGTTTTCTTTAGAAATTACTCATATATGTTTAAGGAATGTATTTAAGGAAATACAACTGAACACACATGTTTGCTTGAGAAATTACTCATGTGTTTAAGGAATTCTACAACTAGGGTGTAAAAGAAGTCTTCTTCTAGCATTGTATACTCATTCAAAGATACTTTATACAAAAACAAGTAAGAAAACCATAATTGAATTTCAGCACAAATATATGTTCCATATCTCTAATATGAAGTTGGAGGTCATCTTAGTGAAGAGCTCAATAATTGATTGGACACTTAAGAGCATATAAAACTATAACTGCCTACACATTAGGTTAGATAAATAACCTAAAGGATAAAAATTACTTCTCAAGGATTGGCGCAATGCATCCCATGTAGTGATGCATGTAGTTGTGTTGTTGGGTAGCCTATTCATCTTTGCGCTTGACATGGACCTCTACAAATGTTTGGTGAGACTGCCACCAAGCTTGGGGAAGTCCCTCTAAATGGTTACATGTATGGAGTTGTTTCTCTTTGGTCATATCTAATTAGGATTGGGAGTACACAGCAAGGTTGTAGATCCAAGAATCCAAAACTTCTTTGTGCATATCACCACCATATTTAGATAATGAAATTATGGTGTCTAGCTATAATATGCAAGTGGAAACCATAGGTTGAAGTTTAAGGGATCCAATGAATGCACAAGAAAATTATTGTACAATGATTTGTACACTATGTTCTTCATTGTCATATTAGTGATTGTTTCCAGGAGCCATTAAGAGGTAAACATTGTGTAAAATCTTAACGGAGGCAAAGGGAAACCCTAGGTTAAGGATATGGTTAGGGTTCTTGGAAAGAGGGTTGTTTGAGTATCGAGGAGAGTAGTGTAGCCATTGGAAAAGGCATGATGTGGGAGGGTGACCTCCATAAACCCAACAATATTTGCAACACAATGGAAATGCTTAGAGTGGGATGGAGGCCTCCAAAGAACCCCAAAAAAGACTAGATTTGGGTGGACATTAAGCCTAAGGAACTAGAAGAAATGGTTTGTTAAAGAATAGTCCATTGTTTAGAGAAAATGGATAAGATAACTAGTAGTATAAGGTAGATGGGTTAAAGGATGAACCTAGAAGAACCCAAACATTTGAGAAATATGGGTTGAGAAACCAGAAGAGGGTGTGGGGGTTGGAAGGGTAGCCTCCTCAAGCCCTAAATATTGATACATCTAAGTGAATGGAGGAGTCCAAATGTATTACTATTCTAATGCCAAATGATTATAAGAATCAACCTACTTACAAAAAATAATCATATATATATGATGGGTGAGTTATTTGGTCTTTCCTTGGGCACTAAGTTTGAGAGAGATGTTGATATTCCATATAATCAAGGAAGTGTCCCAGCCCCTAGGCCCTAAAATAAAATTATAATAATCTAGGACAAATAATGATACCTAAAACGACCACATATGACCTCCCAAGGGAATCTTTTCCTTTGACAGGGGACGACACCTAGGCCATAGGGCCTAAAGTAAGCTTCTAGGTATCTAAGGAAAATAAGGACACCTCTAAAACCAAAACATGTCCTCCTAAGGGTATCCTTGACCTGTTACAAGGGGTATTAGTACCATTAGATTGTTATTAGAAGTATGTATGGGTCTCAAGACATTTGACATCTTTAGGGGAGGAAGGCCATGCCCTAGGCCCAAATGTAATATTTGATCATCTAGTATCATGAATGATGTATCAATCCACTACATATCACTACATGAGGATATCCTTAGCCTCTAAGAAATGATATCAACACCTTCATGGTATTTTGATCATTAGGAATGGATCTCGATTTCTTAACATGGTCAAAGGAAGAAACCCAAGTCATATTCCCTAAAGGAATATTTTATGCATCTAGGGGTACACGTGATGACTCAAACCAGGGCACATGATCTAGTGAGAATATCCTTCATCTAAAAGTTGGGATACTGGGGATAGAACTAAGTATGGATGTTAGATCCCTATACACAGTTGGGGGAGGAAGCTTGGCCTTTGGAAAAAAATGTAGCTTCTACGCATCCAAGAACAAAAACAATATCACAAAGCATCACACATTACCCATGCACGATGCCTCAAAGCACCATACATAGCCTATCGAGGGTATTCTTGGTGTCTAAGTGTGGATGGTGATTCCATTAGGAGGTTGTGGGAATTAGGTATGGGTATCAGTGACATGGACATGGTTGAGATAGGAAACTTAGGCTTGAGTCCCTAGAGAAAGCTTCTAGGCATCTAGGGAAACAACCAAATCCTAAAACCACCACACATAATCTCCCAAGGTTATCCTCTAACTCTTTGTTATAGATATTTTATTGTATTCCATTTAGTGAGGTGCAATGTGAAGAAACACTCAATTTTGTATAAGACCAAAGTAAAAGAAAACAATAATCTTTGCTTGGTTGAAAAAACTTAATAAGGTGAGCATATGTTAATTAATTTTTTGATATAATTATTAGAAGGAACATGTTAATTAATTTTTGATATAATTATTAATTATCTATTAAAGGAATAACCCATAAATCTATAAATTTATGTTGTCAGAATGATATCACTTCATTGAAATCATAGAAATCTTAGGTTAAATGAGTATTCTTGATCAAATATGTAAGTAATTCCCTAATTGCACTGAGTGAAACAAGGTGCTCTACAGCCCAGTATGGGGGAGATGTTGTAACGTGATGTAATGTTCGTAACGAATGTAACGTTATACCGTTAGTAACATGTCGGCAAAAAATAATAGTGAATAGTGATATAGTGAATATTATAAGAGATGTTGTAACGTGATGTAACGTTTGTAACAAAATAATTAAAAAAATTCATGTCGGCTCATAAAATAAAAAATTATGGAAAGTATTTAAAAGAAAGTATGGGGGAGATGTTGTAACGTGATGTAATGTTTGTAACAAAATAACGTTATAACAAAATAATTTAAAAAATTCATGTCAGATCATAAAATAAAAAATTATGGAAAGTATTTTAAAAAAAAATCCATGTTGGTTCATAAAATAAAATATTGTGAAAAGTAATTAAAAAAAAGATGCTCGTTTATAAAATAAAAACTTAAAACTTAAACCAAGATCTATCAATCAAGAGAGATCAAATCTCTTGAGTTTAAATTTAAAAAAAGAAATACACCTCAAGAAATTGGATCCCTCTCAGTGCTTAATAGATACGGGTTTAAGATGGATCTATACTGGTATACCTTATGTAAAATAAACAAATTCAAACCCATGTCATTCCATAAATAAGACGTAACAAATAATATGAACTTTTATTTAGTTAAAAAGGGTAAAAAAAACATGTGACGAGCTCCTTAAAAATCACCTTCATAATTTTTGTTAAACATCATGTCACGTGGGGGTAACCCTAGTTTATCCTTTCAAGAGAAATTGAGAAAAACCCTAGTTTATCATATAATTGAACAAGACCGCATTGTCCCAAGGTCAAGTATTTTTAGTAGTTGACCTAATCATGCAAAAAATGTATAGTCACCTAGTGTGAAAAATACTAGTTCCTGAGATCAATCAACAAGACAAGCATTGGGTTATGGACCCACATTGTAGAGGTGCCCTAGATGGAATGCATTATCACCAGCATAGATCCATCTTAAACCTAGATCTATTAAGCACCGAGAGGGATCCAATTTATTGATAAAAAAATTCAAAGAATAGTCAAGAGATTCGATTAGCATAATATATATTTAATTTCAATAAAAGATATGTAAAAAAATTATATTCGGTATGTTTTTTTAATTTTATTTTATTATTATTTTCTATTTTATTATTATTAAAATATGCCAGTTACATCACATCACAACATCTCCCCCATACAGGGTTGTAATCACCTCGCTACTCTTAGTGCAACGAGCCCAGCAGAGTCAACGATTCATCGATCTAAGGCACGATCATCATTTTATGGCAACTTGCAAGTCACATCCTAAATCCTTTTAGGGACACTTGGTGAATCTGTCATTAGGGCATAAAACCCAAACTAGGAATCATAATTTAGTTCTATAAGATCCTACATATTTTTTTGGGTATGTTCAACATGGGAACACCACCCACGGTCGTATGGTCGAGGGGTTTTAGTACTTGACCTAATCGTACAAAAAGTGCATAGTCTCTTACTGTGAAAAAAATTTACCATGTTTGTTTTATGTTTTCTCTTGCCCCTTGATGATATTCCGCTAATCATTTCTCCCACCCGAATACTCGTAATGACTTGTTGAGCCACCACTATGGACCCTTCTTGAGGCCCTCCTCATCGAAGTCAGTATTGTCGCCATGACTTGTCTTACCTCAACTTGTTTCATACGAATGCTAATTTGCATCGTCTGCATCATAAATTATTGTAGACATCACATCCTCAAAATATTTCCCCATTTTGGGCGGAGCTTCTTGAATCTTGACACTTGTATCCTTCACCAAAACTGGTTTCTCCATGGTAATTTTGAAATATAAAGAAGATTTGAAAGGTTGAACTTCTTCATCAACTATGATATATCTCTTGAATATCAACTAATTGGTGTTAACATAAACCATCCTATAATATTTATATATGTCGTTGTACCCTATGATCATCAATTTTTCTCTCTTAGGGTCTAACTTGGTTCGTTTCTAATCTAGAATCTAGGCATGGAAAATATAACTAAATACCCTAGGATGAATGACTTTAGGCTTCCTCCTAGACCATGCTTCCTTTGTGGTGTTTTGCTTCACCACCATCATTAGAGATCTATTTAATAGATATAATATTGTAAACAATTCCTCATCCCAAAACCTATTTGGAACAGACATGTTCTCCATCTTACACATGGTCATATATTTAATAGCATGGTTCCACCTCTCAACCACACCATTCTATTATGGAGTGTAGGGTGTAGTGAACTGTATTTTTGTTTGATGCTTATTGCAAATGTTATTGAATAATTTGGAACAAAATTATTTTTTATCATCAGACACGAGTGTTAAGGTGACATCCTAACTCTTTTTTCTTGAAACTTTTGAAATTCATTAAAAACTTTAGCTTTCAATTTCATAAAATACACCCACATTTTCCTATTGTAGTCCTCAACAAAAAGTGAACAAAAATAAGGAAATACATGCACATTTTCCTACTATAGTCGTCAATAAAAAGAAAGAAATACCGAACACTAGTGTTGGATTCCATGTTCATTGGTCCACAAATGTTTACATAAACCAATTAAATGACTATGATTTCTCCCCAAACTTGTCCTTCCTCAAATGGTGCTCTATGTTGCTTTCTCTTCTCACAAGCTCCAAAAACACCCTATATTTGTGCTTGGATATCAAGAAGTCCTTCTACCATATTACCTCAATCCATATGAGAAAGATAGGTTAATATTAGGTTCCCATATAATCGATGTCAAAGAATACTTATATTTGATGTACTTATGCTTACTATTGCATGCTCTTTGACCTGTCCAATGTTGAATAGTCTAAAAAATCCATGATTGTCCACACCAATAGCTATAGTCTTGTTGTTCTCCTTGTCAACTAAGTAGCATTTATGTTTCCTAAAGTTCACATATAGATGGGGTTAACACCTTATAGTCTGAATAATCAAGGGTAGAATAATCTACATGCCTAATACATAATACACATTAAGGAAAATCAAGTTCCCCATGACCCATCCTTAGTGCTCATAACCTTCTAATAATGAGATATCACCACTCATAGGTCAAATGTCCTACATAGAGGTCATGTGTGGTAGTTCAAGGGATTATCGGTTTCCCTTGAGCTTCAAAATTTATATTTTAGGCCTAATTTCAATGTCTCATTCCTTTACATTGGTTTATGGCTCAAGACCTATACATAGTTCTCAAGCAAATATGATCATTTGAAGGTGAAGTATCTACTTGCAATGTCATATGTGTTTATTGCACCGAGAGTAGTGAGGTGGTTAAAACTTAGAATGGGGGAGATGTGTAATGTAATGTAGCGTAACGACATCACATTATGTACCCAAAATAAAAAGTAACGTTATGTACCCAAAAGAAAAAGTAATTAAAAAAAGTTATGTCAGCTCATAAAATAAAAAGTGAAAACCAATTAAAAAATCCATGTTTGCTCATAAAACAAAATTTTAAAACCAGATAAAAACTCATTAAAAAAATAAGACCTCGAGAAATAGGATGCCTCTCAGTGCTTGATAGATATGCGTTTAGGATGGATCTATGATGGTTCAAGGAAACACTCATATGCTAATGATACCATGATGGCACAGTCATCATCAATATGCCAATGATACCCTCAAAATGGTATATGTTCTTGGTGGAGGAAACCTTGTTATCCCTAAATGGATGTAACATTCCTTTCGGTCCCAAGCTTCAAGTCTCCTCCCATGACCATGTCCAAACCCCCAATTCCAAAGACTTGGATACATAGTACCATGGAATCATGGTTATCCCTGCAAAGTCTTACATGGTGCTTTGAGACATTTTTCATGGCTTTGGATGCCTCAATGGTTTCATTAGGGCCAAATGCATGGTCTTTTTCCCTCAAATGTCATTCCCAAGGCCTTGAGACACATACATATTTCTCCAAACCACCTAATTGCACCAACATCCCTAATTATAAGCCATTGGAAACTCAAGAAGCCATGTGTGGTTGGTTGAGGAAACCTGCTTAGTCTTTGATGGCTAGAAGACTTCTTCAAGGCCCAAGGTTTTGGTATCCTCCAGTGAGCATGTCCAAAGCCCTAAGGCCCCAAGACATAAATATAGAGCATAATGAATACCATTGACAAAGTCATGTGTTGTGCTTTGAAGCATTTTTCATGGATCTAGATGCCTCAATGCTTTCTTTAGGGATAAAGTCAAAGTATTCTTCCTTAGAGCATCATCCTAAAGGCCTCGAAACATGTACATACTACTTAAAAATACTGAATAGCACTAATATGCTCGATCATAGAGTAATGATACCCTCAAGATGTCACCTAATTCTATGTTTCATATTTTTACACCTAATTCTAAAAACTTGTGTAGGTACCTCTAATAATTCATTTTAATAATAAGACTTATGTTTTTCCAGCATGCCATTGCAACTAACATGTCATAAATGGATAACATTACCTTGCACCAACCCTTAAGTCATTAGCTAACACTCTACTAATGTGCTTCTACATAAATAATTATATCACTAAAAAATTGTATATAGCTTCTCTTCCATTATTGCATCTTTCATTAATTTAACATTAAAACACATGTTAACAACTCCCCTATACATCAACGGGATGGGCTACCATTAATTTGTTCAAAGGCACATGTTTATTTCAAATAATAGGCCAAGTAAACATTATTCAAAGTCATGCACGATATTCAATAGGAAAATGAACAATATTCAATATTCAAAGTTAAAACCTTTTCACAATAAGCTATTCAAAGTCACATGGAACTTATTTCAAAATTAATGGCATCACTACCAACACTACAATGGAACTTAGTTTAATATCATTAGTAAAGAAAACACTACAATGGAAATGAAACTTTTATAATATTTCGTTGTCCGATTTCTCTCAATAAAAAGCGTAATTTATTACGACGTGATAAGTAAGGAGCCTCACATTCCCACGTTATAATCTCTTTGTATATCTTTTATTCCGTACATGTTGTGCTCGATAAATTCCCACGTTGTAAGTAAGGAGCCTCACATACTTCCCATGGACGTAACTTCCTTGTATGCATCTGCTATTCTATGTATTATATATACGCTTCTCTCCATAACTTATACACTGCTCCGTTTCTATTCTATATTTATGCTTCTGTCCTGCTCAGTTTCTAGATTCCGGTTGCCATGGCGTCTCTGAGATTCAAGGTGACAAGAAAACCAGCTGTTCTGGTCGCTCCTTCCCTTCCTACTCCAAAAGAGTTTCTATATTTATGTAATATCGTCAACCAAGCCCAATGCCCTAAACAACCACAGCTGGATCACTAGATTTATGTAATATCGTCAAAAAACCACAAAGAGCTATTGTGTGAGAGGATACCTTCCTCCCACTCTTTGAGTGTAAGACACCAACTTCACCATCAAGTGCCAACTTTGATAAAGGGTCTCCAACATCATTGAATTCTATGTAGATGTGGTCAATTGTAAGATCTTGGAACCAATCCATTAAGGTTTTGACTCTATCACTCGAGTGTTTTAGTTAGATAGATTTCATGCAATAAAGATCCTTTGCCCATTTAACAATGAAGAGTGAATCACCAAAGATCTTTAATGTATTCAATCCATACCAAACAGCCACTTTGAATATACCCCACAGTCCCAAGAGTTCTGCTTTTGAATTCATACCATCACCTCCAGAAATATAAAACTTCTAAGTAAGATTCTCACCACAAGTAATATGGAATCTTGCACCACATTTTTGTTCTAAAGCTGCACCATCAAAACATCCATATGCGGATCTAGTATCACCTATTTTCTAGTTTATATACCTTGGGTTTTTGTATAAATGAAAAAGCTATGATTTAGTTAATAGTAGTCGACATTTTTTCCCTTTTAAAAATAAGAGTCATCTCCAAAAATAAGAATAATCTTGAATTCTTATCATTCATATCAAAAATAATTGCCCAAAGATTAAACGCTGCGCTCTCGAACCACATTTCAACTGAACAATTTGGTTTCTTGACTGGTTGGCAAATCCATGATGCAATCGAAATCTCTCAGGAGCTTCTGCACACAATAAAGATTTGGAAGAGGAAGGCTTTGTTACTCAAAATGGATCTAGAAAAAGCATATGATCGGGTGAATTGATCTTTTCTGAGACTTGTACTGATCCAAATAGGTGTTCCCCCTTTGATGATCAATTGGATAATGGCTTGTATTACCTCTACAAACATTGCAATTCTGGTAAATGGCACCCCTTCCTCTTTATTTAAATGTTCTCGAGGAATCCGACAGGGTTGTCCACTCTCCCTGCTCCTTTTCTTATTGGTCATGGATGCTTTCAGCAGGCTTATCAATTAGGCTAAGGACAGAGATTTGATCAAAGGTGTTAAGCTGGAAAAGGATTGTGTGCTAACTCACATTCTGTTCGTTGATGATGTTTTGGTGGCTGGTTTGGATTCAGCTGATGAACGGAAGCATTATAGTGATACTATTAAGATTTTATGCAAAGTGTCTGGAATGAAGGTAAGCATTTCAAAATCCAGTTTTTATCAATTTGGTGTGAATGACCAAAAAAAGAAAGAAATTACTGATATCCTGTCTTTTAAGTGTTATTGCTTGGAAGATGGTTTCAAGTATTTGGGTTACTTTCTGAAGCCAAATAATTACCTTGTCAAGGATTGGCTTTGGCTCCTCCGAAAAGTTGAGAAACGTATTGCTCATTGGTCTTTTCGCCTTTTATCCATCGGGGGGACACTTATATTGGTGAAAGTTGTGCTTTCAAGCATACCGGTTTACTGGTTTTCACTACTCGAAGTGCCATCCTTCATCATCAATACTTTAAGGAAGTGTTTTTTCAACTTTCTGTGGACTAGCAACTCTGGACATGCTAAGTTATCTATGGTTGGATGGGAGATGCTTTCTAGACCCGAGAAATCGGCGGTTGGGGAATTAAAGATTTGGGAACTTTCAGTTCTGCTCTGAGATTAAAAAGCTTGTGGAGGGGTATCTTTGGAAATACCCTCTGGTCTAGTGTTTTGCATTCCAAATATATTAAAACTGATGTTCATGTCTAGATAAGAAATCCAAAGATGGTTGGCTGGAACTTCTCACCAATTTGGAGGGGCTTTATGAAATTTTTTAGTTGGCTTACAAATGACATATACTGGCAGGTCGATTCTGGTAAAAACATCTTGGTTGGTTTGGACTCCATCCTCGGCATGGAGGACTCTTTTTTTCTTTCTGACAGACTGGTGCAATATCTGAAGGCTCTTGGATGTACCAATCTTATTAGAATTCAAATTCAGAGTCAGAATGACTCTCAGACTGTTGTTTGGATGAGCTCCAAGGATCTTGGGTTTGTCGGCTCCTTTGCCCAAGAATGGGATAAATATATCAGAGATCTTAATGATGTAGGAGTTAAAATTATTTTGGACAGGGATCAACTGGTTTGGATTGGAAATCCTAGTTCAGGGTCTGTGACAGCGAAGACAGCCTACATTAGAATTATTCAGGATAAATATATATTCCCTCAATAATGGTGGTATAAGAGGTTATGGTAGTGGAAAGTCCCCTTGAAATTGAAATGTTTTATATGGCTAGCTTTGTAGGGTAAACTCAAGACTTGGGAGAACCTGTTGAAAAGAGGTTGGACTGGTCCAAGCAGATGTAATCTCTGTTTGAATGCAGATGAATCTTCCCAACATTTATTTGTGGAATGTTGTTTTACTAACAAAGTTTGGAATTTCTGCTCTTTGAATCTGAGCATTGTTCGCTAATGGGATGTTGGTGATTTCAGTTACTGCTTGTTATACTGGTACAGAAACTGCAAGCCTTTCTTTACAGTAGCTATATGTATTGCCTGGGCAATTTGGTACACTCAGAATTGTGCTTTATTTAAAGACATAAAACCTGATATAATGAAATGTAGTCTGGCTGTATTAAATATGTACCATCTGCATAAGGATGATAAGCAAAAGATATAGGTGGATAGAGTTAGTTTTTTTTCTTTTAAGGTGACTCAACCTATTTTATTTTTTGATGGTGCTGCACAAAATGGGATATGTGCAGTTGGAGGGGTGATTTTTCTAAACGAAGACCATTTTTTTTCAGTTAGTCTCAACTGTAGGGTTGGAAGTAATATGAAGGCTAAACTTTTGGCTCTCTGGTGTGTTGTTAAGCTGGTGAATATTTTTGGATTAGTAGACGTCAAAGTTTATGGAGATTCACGTGTTACAATCAAATGGGCGACATGTGAATACAATCTAAATGTTATTAATCTTCAGCACTGGTGTATTCGCACAAGGAAGGAAATCTCTATGATTCAAAACATATCATTTGAGCATATTTATAGAGAACACAATTCACAGGCTGACAAGCTTTCCAAACAAGCTCTTGATGGTATTGAAGGAGATCTTATATGGGAGGAATGGTTGAACAATGGCATTCAAGTTATGGGTGTCACATATTTTTTTGATTAAGTACCCTTATATTGTTCGCTGAAGTCTACTGCTGATTTCTGAAGGAGCTCTTTTGGTCAAGTTTTTGGGAAGATATTCCTTTTTTTTCGCCTTGTCTGTATTAGATCTTAAGTTATAATTGGATGTTTTGAGAACTGTTTGAGCAGCTTGGTCTTACTTTGTCTAGGTTGTTATAGCTGGGTTTGTTGAAGCATATGGTTTCTTGTTCAAGAACCAAGATGATCATTGTACTATTTGGTTCACTCTAAATATCAATAGTAGTTGTTGTTGTTTTTTTTTTTGTTTTTTTTTTAAATATAAGAATGAGTGGAAGTTTTTTTAATTTCTTTTATTATTTTAGGAATAAATATTAATAAAGAGATTAATGTTGGAAAGTCCCTCCAGTCATCAAATAATAAGGCAAGAATCTATAGAGTCCTTCGAGCCCGGGTAAAAAGGGCGAGTGTTCCTCGTAGGCTTGAAAAAGTTTGAGCTTGATAATGAATTTGGAAGGGTCTTGGTGTATGGTGCACGGGCGTTCTTCAATGTCTAATTGTTTGTAGCCTTGCGGGACTTACAACCTCCTATGCTTGCTATTTTGTCTTGTTCTTTGAGGTTTTGTTTTAGTGGGCAAGATTTTTGGACTCTATCTATGTGGGATCTTTCTCAAACTGCAAGCATGGACAAGGAAAGCACACTACTCTTGAAGAAAAAAACACTATGCACTTATATGTTGAGGGTGTTACTAGAATCACACATAACCAAAGCCAACTTCAGTAAATCAATCTCAGGTTGAGTTTAGGACCAAATCGAAAAAATTGAGTGGGTCAAAGGAGAATGAACTGCTACCAGTTTAGAGGATATCCAAGTTGAGATGAGACCGATTGTGGAATATGTTAGTTCATATAGAACTAGAAACACAAAATCTATGGAGATTGTTACAATGTATTGGCAACTCAAGACTCTCTTGGGCAAAGCCATTATGGAGTAGGAAGATGAGAAAAAATCCATTGTGTTGCAGCACAATGAAATCCAAGAGTAGTTGGGGTAGGTTCAAGCGACCCTCAAATTGATAGCTCCACGTCAAGTTGAATTGAATGCTAAGATGAATGCGCTGGCAAGGGAAACAACAAGCATGGTTTTCCGAGAGAGGATACCAAAGGAGAAAGCTAGCTCTGCACTACTAGAGCCCAAGGTTCCTATTGTTGTTACCATTTCAGATAATCCTTAGTTCCAAATTGAGACAAACTACATAGTAGTAAATACAGAAGGGCTAGATAGCAAGCTTGATCAGAGGCTTAGTCCTCTTAGGTAGTTTGATATTATTGTTGCCAATCTTAGACAATTTGATAGACTCTATGACATTCTGATAAACAAGAAAGAGGATAATAAACTCAAATTATGTGGATGGTTCAAGGTTTTCCAAATGGTTGACCAACCACAAACTATATATATTATTTTATATTTTAGAAATATAATGTTACAACTAAATTAAAAAAAGTCTTAAATTTTTCATTATTTATAATTTTAACATAATTTATTAATGATTTTTTAACATATCATGGAAATTATAAATTATAAACAATGGAATATAATGGTATTTTGATCAGAAAAAATTGAAATATCATTAATAAAGTACATGTACCTAAAAGTTTAAAAAAATATGGCCTATAAGTTTTAAAAAAATATTTGAGTTGAAATGTAATGATATTTTTAATGAAAATTTTAAACAATATTAACAAAGTATATAGGCTCACATGTTTAAAAAAAAAACATCTAACTCTAAATGTTGCCAAAAATAAGGTAAATGGGAGATATGTTAGCATGTGTTTATATTAATACAGAATATTTATGTCTAAATTAAGAATGGATTTGAAAAATCTCCATAAACTTTAAGGCTCCTCTTATATTCTTATAAATGGTGTCGGTTAAAAATATAGTATATCGAGTAAAGGGGATGCAAATGCACTAGATTAAGATTATAACCATAAATTATATAGTAAATAATTGACCATGCATATAGAGTTATATTAAAATGGCCAACCATTTATGGGATAATGTCTAGTCAGGAATTAGAAGTAGTTAATGACTTTATTTATGTGTTGTAAACTTAAGTTTGTTGTGTGTTTGATGACGTACACATTATGATGTGAGAGCATCCCTAGTGCAGTTGGCTATCTTGTATGTCTCATTTACTTTCTATGGTTAGTTCATGATAGTTGTTAGTGTTCAATATTTTAATGTCCATTTCATTTAATTTGGATTTATTCATTAAAATATGGATTAAAAAAAGTGCAAAATCATGCTTTGTAAGTTCAAAATCAACTTTTTTTAAGTGCAAAATCAGGTTTAAAAAGTGAAAAATCATGTTCGAAATTCCAAAAATATGATTTTCAAATTATTTTCAATCTTAAAAGTGCAATTTTGTATTCAAAAAGTGTAATGTTTATTTGAAAAGTGCATTTTTCGATTAAAAAAGTGTGATTTTGGATTCAAAAAGTGTGATTTTGGATTCAAAATGTGTGATTTTTTATTCAAAATGTGGTTTTTTATTCGAAAAGTTAAAGTTGTTATTATAGAAGCATGTTTCTTACTTCTAATAAATGTAACTTAAATTTTGCACATTTAAATAATGATTTCAAATATTTATATTTTAATGTTTTATCTCAAATATTACTTGCATTTAAACAATGTATAATTAAAATGGTTATTTATTATCTAGATATTTATATATTATACACCACTGTCAATGCAACGATTATCATCATGACATGTTTTGAATTATTTTGTTGCATATCTTCAATGCCATATATTTACCAATGTCCAAAATAGTAATATAATGCCTTGATATACCCCACGATGGGTGGCTAGCGTCAATGACATGATCACCTCGACACTTGGATAGAGGCTCAAGGAGGTTAATACAATTGTGGTTCAAGCGGGTACGAATGGAGGTCGACATGGATTATGGAGATTAGGACAATTGTGGTTCAAGAGGGTATGAATGTAGGCAGAGATAGATCACCTGTATCACTAGAGAACCTCCTGCACACTCAAGACTAAAATATGAAGCATTATAAAGGGTAATGGAGGTGAAAAAATCAAGTAGCGTAGAAATTATGAGGGGAGACAGGACTATCTGTTGGTGAAGAGGAAACTCGTGGGCGTAATTAATCGGTTTAATGAGGAAAGAGAGCATTTGAATCCAAAATATTTTACTTTAAGGTGTTATTTATTAACTAAAATCATCCAATCTATTCAGTTTATATGTTTTCACAGCCCGCAGGGGTGTAGCTCAACCGAAGATTCCCTTGATATGAAGGACATGTTGTAAATGGAGGTCACGAGTTCAAATCACCCCGGCTTACCCATGCCCCATGCTTGTCGGTTGTGTGGGTGCACCTAGGGATATAGTGGTAGAGAATGGGATTGGACCCCTGGACCCCGTTTCATGTGAGTACCAGCCCCATCCTAGTTGTCGATTCCCTTAGTTACAAAAAAAAATTATATGTTTTCACGAAATGAATTCAATAACAAAATTAAAACAATATATAGGAAGAAATCAAATTTTAAAATCATATCAATTACCCTATGCGTCCCCGCACAGATATGATGCCCACTTTCATTGCAATGGAAGCATGCGAGCGCTAAATTAAACAATGTGCATGCGCTATTAAAAATATGCATGTGTTTGTGGTTTGGAAATTGTCTAACCTCCACACAAGCGGCCGGGTGGATAAAGGAATCTACACACATTCCTATAACAACATTCACATGTTAATAATGCACACACGCTAATAGGGAGGTTCCACTATATTTCCTTTGGAAACTATATGCTGAGTTCGTGTTAGGTCTCCATGTGAACTATTTTGACATTAGTGAGTTTCAGGGGGTTGGCCTTGGATCTGCCTAAGATTGACCAATTGCCAAGCATAACCCAATGAGAGATCCACCTCCTCCTAAGCATATGCCTAACCCCTCCCATAGACACCTCAATTACTAGATCGCCTAGCTGACACTACCAGTGCCTTATCACAGCTTACATATAGTGTATTGCAACACAGTTCATTTGTGGAGTCATCTAGACATGACCCATCATAGCAGTATGGAGGACCCTCAGGTGCAGGTCCTATAGGCCCCACAGATCATTGACCTTCCATGACAACCAATTAGGAAAGGATTCTTCCAGCAGTCGAGCATTACCCTATCACTTCATTCATTGCGGGCATACTTGCCATGCCCCAATGGAGGATCCTACATGAGATAGTTTTTGTCTTAGGTTAGAATGATTTGTAAATGGTGTTAAATCATTGAGTGTATATTTAAATGTACATTTGACAAATATTAGATAAACATTGCTTAAAGTATTAATATGTAACTGGTGTTTTTTGGCATGTACAATTGTTTCGAGATGAAAAAAATGCATCATGGTGGGATGAAATTAGTCCTCCTAACCCGGATTCTTCCATGGTAGCAACAGAGGATATTGCAGCACCTCACATACAGGTATTTAAATTAGTGTATGACTAAAGGATTTAAAAATTGATTTAGTTGCAACTATCAAAGTTATTTATGAGAAATAAATCTTTATGTTATTGTGTTTCCACGAGGGATTTCCAAAGAGATAGAGCATAGGTATCCACATGAGTTAAGCAGATCACCCCTCACCTAGGTAACACGTGTGAAATTAATTGTATATTTGATGTGAAATTCACTATCTGTGTATCGTTAATTTACATGTTTTTCTACTAATACAACATATTACATATGTTTTTGCAGGTTCCAATATTCCACCATCCCATCACCATACCCACCCTTCCCTCCATATATTCCACTTAGTCCATTTTTTCTAGAGTTCATGCAGAGTCCTATGACTAGAACCCTAACCCCCGTGATTGACATACTCATTCTGCCCCCTAGGGTGATGCCATCCCTTTTACAACAAATGGGGGCGATATCACCATACACTCCCATCCCCTCTTGTGGTTCTCCCACCTATTCAACATTCACGAATCTGCCATCACAACCCTCCACCGATTGCACCCACCAATGCAACCCCATCCCCTACACCCACATCGACTCCATCCATTGCACCTACATCAATCCCCACCCATGTACCTACATCAACCCCCACCCCAGCAAGTTGTCCATCCCACTGCTCCACTTCATAGCCAGAAATGGCAATCTTCCCCAATGCCTTAGATATTCATGACGAGATTTGTAAGTTCATTAAAATCTTATAACCATGAATAGAATTCATAAAATAACACATTTTGATTTTTATTTATTAATTGATGTTTTTAATTGTTTTAGGGAGGTATTGCAGAGAGGCTTGGATCAAGGAAATGAGGACCCATGTTACGATATGCTATCTCATCTCAGGTAAGTATTCAATATTTGAATTATAATTTTATTTTTTAAGTGTACTAACTAATAGAATTGTGGGGGGGAAATGATGTGTTGTTGTTTCCCTTTTAGATCCTAGAGTGACTGTCTACACCCAAACACAAGAAGGCTCAAGCTTCCTCCAACTCAAAGAGGAGGATTTTGATTGTGGAGATGAGCATGGCGGTGCCGAGGGTGTCCATGGTGACTGAGACACCCACTATGTATATTAACTTCCACAATGTGGCATTTGGACATGAGATGTTTATTTGTGTCTATGCCACGAGTTTCCCTTATTCTATTTTTTTGCACGAGCATCCATTATATGTATTGGGAATGATGTTCTGGTTTATATAAAATTGTATAGTTGGACCTACTCCCAATACAAATACAAGACTTTCATCCGATGTATATGACAATGTGTTTATCCATTTTTACATTAATGATGTGGATTTGATGTTATATATTACGAATGTTACATTGTTCATGGTAAATGTAATGAGTTATTCTTAGTTTGATTAAATTAATTTATACACTAATATCTACTAATGGAAATGAATGACTAGGAGGATTATAAAAGGTATAAATAGAATTGAACACACATGTTTTCTTGAGAAATTACTCATATGTGTTTAAGGAATCTATTTAAGGAAATACAACTGAACACACATGTTCGCTTGAGAAATTACTCATGTGTTTAAGGAATTCTACAACTAGGGTGTAAAGGAAGTTTTCTTCTAGCATTGTATACTCATTCAAAGATACTTTATACAAAAACAAGTAAGAAAACCATAATTGAATTTCAGCACAAGTACATGTTCCATATCTATAATATGAAGTTGGAGGTCATCTTAGTGAAGAGCTGAACAATTGATTGGACACTTAAGAGCATATAAAACTGTAACTACCTACACATTAGGTTAGATAAATAACTCAGAGGATAAAAAATACTTCTCAAGGATTGGCGCAATGCATCCCATGTAGTGATTCATGTAGTTGTGTTGTTGGGTAGCCTATTCATCTTTGCGCTTGACATGGATCTCTACAAATGTTTGATGAGACTGCCACCAAGCTTGGGGAAGTCCCTCTAAATGGTTACATGCATGGAGTTGTTTCTCTTTGGTCATATCTAATTAGCATTGGGAGTACACGGCAAGGTTGTAGATCCAAGAATCCAAAAATTCTTTGTGCATATCACCACCATATTTAGGTAATGAAATTATGGTGTCTAGCTATAATATGCAAGTGGAGACCATAGGTTGAAGTTTAATCGATCCAATGAATGCACAAGAAAATTATTGTACAATGATTTGTACACTATGTTCTTCATTGTCATATTAGTGATTGTTTCCAGGATCAATTAAGAGGTAAACATTGTATAAAATCTTAACGGAGGCAAAGGGAAACCCTAGATTAAGGATATGGTTAGGGTTCTTGGAAAGAGGGTTGTTTGAGTATCGAGGAGAGTAGTGTAGCCATTGGAAAATGAATGATATGGGAGGGTGACCTCCATAAACCCAGCAATATTTGCAGCACAATGGAAATGCTTAGAGTGGGATGGAGGCCTCCAAAGAACCCCAAAAAAGACTATATTTGGGTGGACATTAAGCCTAAGGAACTAGAAGAAATGGTTTGTTAAAGAATAGTCCATTGCTTAGATAAAATGGATAAGATAACTAGTAGTATAAGGTAGATGGGTTAAAGGATGAACCTAGAAGAACCCAAACACTTGAGAAATATGGGTTGAGAAAGCAAAAGAGGGTGTGGAGGTTGGAAGGGTAGCCTCCTAAAACCCTAAATATTGATACATCTAAGTGAATGGAGGATTCCAAATGTATTATTACTCTAATGCCAAATGATTATAAGAATCAACCTACTTGCAAAAAATAATCAGAGATATATGATGGGTGAGTTGTTTGGTCTTTCCTTGGGCACTAAGTTTGAGAGAGATGTTGATATTCCATATAATCAAGGAAGTGGCCCAGCCCCTAGGCCCTGAAATAAAATTCTAATAACCTAGGACAAATAATGATACCTAAAACCACCACATATGACCTCCCAAGGGCATATTTTCCTTTGAGAGGGGAGGACACCTACGCCATAGGGCCTAAAGTAAGCTTCTAGGTATCTAAGGCAAATAAGGACACCTCTAAAACCAAAACATGTCCTCCTAAGGGTATCCTTGACCTGTTACAAGGGTTATTAGTACCATTAGATTGTTATTAGAAGTATGTATGGGTCTCAAGACATTTGACATATTTAGGGGAGGAAGGCCATGCCCTAGGCCCAAATGTAATATTTGATCATCTAGTATCATGAATGATGTAACAATCCACTGCATATCACTACTTGAGGATATCCTTAGCCTCTAAGAAATGATATCAACACCTTCATGGTATTTTGAGCATTAGGTATGGATCTTGATTTCTTAACATGGTCAAAGGAAGAAACCCAAGTCATATTCCCTAAAGGAATTTTTTATGCATCTAGGGGTACACGTGATGACTCAAACCAGCACACATGATCTAGTGAGAATATCCTTCATGTAAAAGTTGGGATATCAGGGATAGAACTAAGTATGGACGTTAGATCCCTATACATGGTCGGGGGAGGAAGCTTGGCCTTGGGAAAAAAATCTAGCTTCTACGCATCCAAGAACAAAAACAATATCACAAATCATCACACATTACCCATGCACGATGCCTCAAAGCACCATACATAGCCTATAGAGGGTATTCTTGGTGTCTAAGTCTGGATGGTGATTCCATTAGGAGGTTATGGGAACTAGGTATGGGTATCAGTGACATGGACATGGTTGAGATAGGAAACTTAGGCTTGAGTCCCTAGAGAAAGCTTCAAGGCATTAAGGGAAACAACCAATTCCTAAAACCACCACACATAATCTCCCAAGGTTATCCTCTAACTTTTTTTTATAGATATTTTATTGTATTTCATTTAGTGAGGTGCAATGTGAAGAAACACTCAATTTTATATAAGACCAAAGTACAAGAAAACAATAATCTTTGCTTGGTTGAAAAAACTTAATAAGGTGAGCATATGTTAATTAATTTTTTGATATAATTATTGGAAGGAACATGTTAATTAATTTTTTGATATAATTATTAATTATCTATTAAAAGAATAACCCATAAATCTATAAATCTATGTTGTCAGAATGATATCACTTCATTGAAATCATAGAAATATTAGGTTAAATGAGTATTCTTGATCAAATATGTAAGTAATTCCCTAATATACCTTATTTAAAATAAACAAATTCAAACCCATGTCATTCCATACATAAGACATAACAAATAATATGAACTTTTATTTAGTTAAAAGGGGTAAAAAAAAGATGTGACGATCACCTTAAAAATCACCTTCATAATTTTTGTTAATCATGTCATATGGGGGTAACCCTAGTTTATTCTTTCAAGAGAAATTGAGAAAAACCCTAGTTTATCATATAATTGAACAAGACCTCATTTTTCCAAGGTCAATGATTTTTAGTAGTTGACCTAATCATGCAAAAAATGTATAGTCACCTAGTGTGAAAAATACTAGTTCCTGAGATCAATCAACAAGACGAGCATTCGGCCATGGACCCAGATTAGAGAGGTGCCCTAGATGGAATGCATTTTCACCAGCATAGATCCATCTTAAACCTGGATCTATTAAGCACCGAGAGGGATCCAAGTTATTGAGGTGTAATTTTTTTAGTGATGTGTAAAAAATGTAAGATAAACAAAATCAAAGAATAGTCAAGAGATTCAATTATCATAATATATATTTAATTTCAATAAAAGATATGTAAAAAAATTATATCCGCTATGTTTTTTAATTTTATTTTATTATTATTTTCTATTTTATTATTATTAAAATATGCCAGTTACATCACATCACAACATCTCCCCCATACGAGGTTGTAAGCACCTCACTACTCTCAGTGCAACAAGCCTAGCAGAGTCAACGGTTCATCGATCTAAGGCACGATCATCGTTTTATGGCGACTTGCAGGTCATATCCTAAATCCTTTCAAGGACACTTGGTGAATCTGTCATTAGGGAATATAACCCAAACTAGGAATCATAATTTAGTTCTATAAGATCCTACATGTTTGTTTGGGGATGTTCAACATGGGAACACCACCCACAGCCCTATGGTCGAGAGCCTTTAGTACTTGACCTAATCGTACAAAAAGTGCATAGTCTCTTACTATGAAAAACCCTAGTTCCTAATATCATTGCATAGGATGAGCAACATGCTATGGAACCATGAGAGAGAGGTGCCCCTAGCTGGAATGCATTGTCATGATACCAACAGAGTCGACAGTTTATAGATCTGAGGTATGGTCATCATTTTATGGCGAGTTGCATGTCACCTCCTAAATCCTTTCAGGGACACTTAATGAATCTGTCATTAGGGTTTAAAAACCCAACCAGGAAACATAATTGAGTTTTGTAACCTCCTGCATGTGCATTTGGTAATTTTTGACATAAGCTCACCACCCACAGTCCCAAGGTCGAGGGGTCTCAATAGTTGACCTAATCATGCAAAAAGTGCATAGTCTCTTAGGGAGTTGTCAGAAGATTTCAAGGATAGGATGCCATAAATCATCGTTCAAAAAAACATTGTGTACATATGATAAGTTGTTTTAGGTTGTTTATATGTTTTTTCTAAGAGCATGTTCTAAGAGTAGTAGTATGGCTACTTTCAATCTCAAATATGAGAATAAATTGGAAATCCCGTGAGAATAAATTAGGTTAAGAAGGACATGAGAAACATCGGGTTCTTAAATTTATGGAATCTTTCCCACTATGCTTCTATTTTTCCTAAGAGTTTTGCATAATATAGTGACAATTCATAGCTATAAATGGTGTTCCTATTGGTCTAGGTGGAGACAAAAGTGACAAGTACAACATCTCAATGAACTTAACAAATAATGTGTTTTTGTTGCAATTGATGTGACAAAATTAGCAGAAGCATGGAAGTGATCTGACTACCTTGACCACCAAAAGAACATATTAGTCAAATATGGGGGAAAAGTGATAATTACATGTCAGTGAACATTTATATTCCTCCATCTGTATATAAATGTACCCCCTTACACTCGTCATGGGCTCAATAATGTAGTGTTCTACTATGTTTTAAGACTAATGTGGTATAGTATAATATTCTTGCACTAAGATGTCTCAATGTGTTTATCCTCTTTCAACTCATAAATTCAAGACCACTACAATTTTTCATGCCTCGATTGTATGTAGATGTATTCCATTATGTTATGAAAATATCATACATGAAATTTTTTCTACAAACTCCTTTATATTGCCATGCACGCATTATCATTTCAAGATTATCATTGCAAATCTCAACAGGTTCTTATCTAGACTTAAGTTTTATGAACTAGGGTTTTCACCATTGGATTTGGTCGATATCCTCATGGACAGTTCCTATCATAGAATAACTATCTAGGTAATTTTCAAACTACTAGCAGCCTCTAATAGGGAAAACCAATAATTTTCATATAGGGTGTATATATGAATGTTGTGGAAAATCGATATATGAATGTGTATTTACTCAATAATGAATGTGAAGAATTTTAAACCCTATGAAACATCCATAATTGATGATTCAAATGTGGGGTAAGTGTTGGAAAAGATGACTTAGCACTTAAACAATAAATAGACATGTGAGCTAACAAGCATGGAATTTTGAGAATATTTTAGAGGCTCCAAGATCCTACCCCTAATCGAGAGCTAGGGAATGAAAAACCCTAACCCTACCTATGCACAACTATCAATAGATGCTAAAAATTTAGCCGCAAGGAAAGATAGGGGTTTCATTCCCATTGCAATTAAATATTATCCCATCGATGAGAAAAGAAAAGGACTGGGATGTCACAGTAGATTAGAGGAAGAAGAACACCTTGTATTTAGTAATAACATACCTCATGGTATTTGCAATATCATAACTTCATGGTATTTGCAATATCATTTAAGATATGGTCTGACAATTTGTTTAGTGGAATATCCAGAACAATCTACAAATCAATAACACAAAGAGGGGCCATGAACTAACACAAGGAAAAGGAACAAGGATTATATAAGAGATGTGCCACTTTCCCTCAATGAAACTAAAAATGAAGCCCCCTTGGGAATTAATCATTACTAATGGAAATAATTCTTTTATGTGAAAAAACATTAATTTAGCTTATTTAATTTTTACCTAATACATTACTGCATTTGGGTTCAAAATTTGACATTTGGACCAACGTCTAAAGGAAAGAATATCCTTTTAACGTCGCATAGACATATTTTGGGCGGGAGTTTTTTTTAAAAGACAGTGCAACATTGCGTAAGCAACGTACCTCTACAAGTTGTTGCTTAAGAAACAATGTTGGGAATCCCTTAAGAGATGCTATCAGATGTTGCTAGTCGTTGTTAGTTAAGAGATGTGTTAGTACAGAATGTTGCTTAAGAGACATCTGAGTGCATCTCTTAAGGATCGTGTGAAATCCTCACAACATATCTAAGAGCTTATGTATACCTCACAAGAAAGAAGTACAGAAAATAGAAGAAGAGTGCAGAAAGGAGCAGCAGAACATAGATGCAATAGAACTCAGATAGGAGCAGAATAATCACACTTGTTACATTAATCTGTATAATAAACAATAATGCTACAATAGACGGGATTCGAATACCAAGGGTGTAATTCAAATTAGCCTGCATGGACTCATCATCATATCAGTGGAGTGTCATCAAAGCACAAGTAACCATCAACCATGTGTCAAACTGAGTCTAACTAGGTGTAGTAGGTGTAACTTATGCATAGAGCACTAATGGAGGGCGCATGAGGAGCTAACTGCAGTCAGAATAGTCAACCAAGTCTCTCTGGGTGTCCAACGAAGTGTTTCAGTTAGTTAACTAGTCAATCAGTCCTTAAATCAAGGAAAGATCCACAAATTAAGCAACTAACTGAAGTGTCACTGGTGGTAGGTGAGAGAGGGCACCTTTCACATGTGGTAGGTGAAAAAGAGGGCGCATGATGAACTAGGAGGGATGGAACTGAGTGGAAACAGGCTCCTGGGGCTAGTAAACTAAGCACTAGGTGTTGGGAGACACCATGCTGATGACTGGGATGCATGCAATTGCATGCCTGCATGAAATTGCATGGCCGCATGCAAAAATGCATGCATGACTGAAAATGTTGGTAGGACTAGGATGGAGTATAGGAATATCCTAACAGAACGCTCCATGAAATTCCTTTAAGAGACGCTTATGGATGTCTCTTAAGTAACACGCTTCTGATTGTGTTTATATTTGACATATCATATTTGACAACAAGATAAAGCGGTGAGGTAATTGCAGTCAAATGCAACCATTGGGTATGGATACACCCTTCCTTTGGCACCACAATTGACTGTGTATAACACACCTAGCTCATCACCTTATGGGTTAGCTTGAATGTACAAATCCCTTAGGTAATGTGCAACCCCTTTAATGACTTGATTTGGATGTGTGTTGGCATTGGAAAGTTGGAGGCACAAAGGAATGCACCTAGTAATACAATTCAACCCCTTTGCAAACAATGAACAACAATACAATTGCAACACGAAAGGAACTTAATATTGGTGTCTTATTATTTTCTTTCAATTGATCAATGATTTCTTTGCCTCTTCCTCAAATCAATTATTTCTCTGTATTTAGGTTTTCTTGGGCTCTTTTGTGCGAGATTTAAAACAGATTTGGACGGAATAAAATAATAATTTCAAAAGGATTTAGGATGGAGGAGAACCTTGATTATAGGTAAATTTTCTTCTTAACTAATGAGATTATCCCTTGAATTAATTTCTTTTGATTGGATAAATGATTTCTCTCTCTTTCTTGCTACTGTACTAATGGTTTAACACTATATTTTATTGAGATATAGAACAATGTCAAACAACCATGTTCGTCGTTATACAAGTAGAGCCGAACTAGTTGTTGAAATGCAGGCGGTTATCAATTTTGTATTGGGTGACAGAAGCAACCATGGTAAAACATGTGATCATAATCAAGCTTTTGATGTTCAATCTGTAATCGGTGATGGAAAATGTTGGTGTCCTTGTATGCAATGCAAATGGATAAAGAGAAAAAGAGTTGTTAAGGAAACAACCAGGAAACATTGTTTACAATATGGACACTTGGAAGGTGGAAAATAATAGCATCCCTTGGTAAGATATCAAAAACATTTTTTTTTCTCATTTTCAATAATATTTATATTTATGTATGTTTTAAAACTAAATGGATATATTTTTCCATAATTATTGCATAGACAAGAACACCAATGCTTGGAAATCCACATGCTACAATTCATACTAGAGATGGTGAGGATGATGGCATTGAGGTTGATACAAGGGAAAATGATGACCATAATATTATTGAGAATGAAGGGTAAAGAGGTTGATCCATATGTAACATCCCAAAAATCGCAAAAATTAAAAACTTTTCTATGTGACAATAAACATTATCTAATAATGCGGAAATATAACAATGCATGAAATATAATCTATATTTAACTGTGCTGTTACGTATCATACTTTTGTTGTGCTTATAGATGTTGAATTAATTGTTGACTAAAGTACTTTTGTTTGGTTGATGAAGGGGTTCTTTGGACGCCCTGAGGCTTACTTAGCATTCGTGCTAAAACATTTGAATTCTTACTTGTGACAGATTGACAGGTAAGAGTTAAGAGTTGTGAAAGGAATTCCACAGTTTATCAAAGAAGAACTACAATGTTTACATCACAGTATTGTACCCAGATTTATTTGGTTTCCGTCATGTTTTTTGTATGTAACTGTTTACTTTCTATCTCAATGATGAATCGTGCAATTCATGTTCAACTGTTTGTTAAATAATTTAGACTCTACATCCTGCGATGATAGTATCGTTCTGAATTGTTTCCTCTTACACCATTCATTAACAGGTGTGTAAGTGTATGTGTTGAGATCTGTATAACTTTTAAGGTCTGTCTTACCATTGTTGATAGGGTTATTATTTAACCGTTGTGAACGTGTTTTGTTACCATTCTAACAACTATCACATTGGTGAAATGTGAGTTGTAAATAATGTGATACCCTAAGTGGCACTTATGTGTTCGTATGACACTATATGTGCAATATGGTTTCTGTGCAACTATAGGACATATGTGCATCATGGAGATCCTATTTTATTTTGTACACTAACATCTTCTTGGCTATTATGTGAATGGTATGAGTTGAGTACGACCTTATTATCTATGTGTAACTTATATGGAACTATGTACACATCTATAGGTTAGATGCTACTTTGTAATACTTGGTGATATGTGAGAACTTCATTGCAATATATGGTATGTAAGAAAATACATATAAGGTGATGCTTAAATGCATACAAACCTTGTAATATTGTGCAATGGTTGAATATATATATATACAAACTATACTATAATGTGTTATATGCAAACCTTGATGAATATAGTTGCTAACTTAGAGTCTTGATAGGTTTATACTATGTCGACTTTACCAAAGCGATGCAAGGTGTAATAAATGTTATGAGGTGGCAAGTAAAATCGTAATATTCGGTATTGAATGCACACAGCTAACAAAATTAATGGAGATCCATCGTGGATGATACAGTAGGCTTGGTTCACATGCTAGTTTCCAAAAAACAACCTTAGAGTGCTGAGTTGTAACCTGACACGAGGGCAATTGCTGTAGAGTAGGCTCCTTCATGGTTTTGGTAATGATGGCTCATTTAATATGATTGACTGGTTGTAAGTATCGTAAACTCCACCTAAGATCTTCACCGTCGATCTTGTGAAGGTTTCAATGCAATGGTTAAACCCTACTTGGTTTTGGAATATCGTGTTTATTGTGTCGTTGTTGTTTGATGGTAGTGGCTCTGCATTGGCCGACAGGCCGAGGGTTTCTAGCAAGGTTGAACCGCCTATGGGTTGTAGCTCCTGAGTCTCGTATTCAAATCTCTGGAATTTATAGAGCCAAGCTCTCAAATTCTTGTACAGTAGTTCTTTTGTTGAGCTTCCAATTGAACTTGTAACTTACTAAGGTTTGATCGTTAGACCTGTTGAGAGTTGTAAGATTTCGGTTAGGAAACAACCAACCCTTCTCTATGGTTATTTCCAGGTTTTGATACTGTTGAGAGTTAATGGTTTCGATGGACTCCTATTACTTCAACTTTTGGCAAGGTGGGGCTTTGTCGTTGTTACACCAGACTTGGCATTGAATGCTACTATGGCTTTCGAAAAGAGGTAATGTGTTTAGTTTTTTACCACTAGTATAAGCATACGATGATATTAATAGTTAGTCTATGGGGATATTAATAGTTAATAGTTAATAGTTAGGTATGGGGATATATCCCTCGACCCATGAGGTAGTTGTTGGTTCTGGTTTTGAATGTAATAGTGTTAAGACAGGATTTCACCCTCAGAGTCGAATGAAACAATATTTGATGTTTCGATACTATGGCTATCGTTTCCTTTGTAAATGGCTAGATAAAATGTAAATGTTTTAAATCTATAACACGAGGTGTCGGTTACTACCAGCTAGATGGTGTAGGCTTATGACCTATGTGAAGTCTTGTTTATTTTGTAAACCTGTAGGTTACGTTTTCGAACTCCTTCAAAAGAAATTCAAATGGAATATTTAAAATTCATATTACTGTAATCGTGTCTTTTTGTTGATTTGTGTTTGGTCTGTATACACGAGTTGTAACTCATCAATGGTTTGGGAATAAGCAGTGAATGTTTTTGTGAAACAATAATACAACTGTTTGTTTTATAGAACAATGGATAAAATGAAATCGTTGATAAGGCATACGGCCTGCATGAGCTTCGTTTTGTTTAGAATGTTGTTGCTGCGTCTTAAAGAAAATAGGAAAGTAATTTCCAGTGTTAGGGTTTAGTGTTTTTTTTGGAATCTTCTATAGTCGTTTTGATTATCCAATCTTGACTAAACAATATACAGACATGTTTATGGTATGAGTATCGGGTCTTGGTAAAAAGAATTGATGTCTGCTATTTCTATTTCGATTTATTTTGAAATCAAAAGTATTATCTAAACCCTAAATGAATCTGTGGAATTTAACTATTGAAATGATAGAAACGATTACTATGCAAGTGCTTAGTTTGTCTATTGTTAATGAATATGTTGATAACTAAATCGATTTCCTACTCTAGCAGGAAAATATAAAAACTTGGAAATGCAAAACTGTTTGTGATGAAAATCTATAACTCGACTCTGTAAATGAATATAATTACTTTTAAACATAGATACAATTGTGTGAGAATTGATGATCAGTACATAAATAATTTGTATTTATTCTATGCATTATTATTAAAAGAAATTGACATAAATAAGTTATCTAATGGAGTCTACTCTGTAACTGTAGGGAATAGGAAATATTTTCATTTAAATTTTCAGAAGGAAAATTTATGTATTTCTAAACAAACTGCTATTCAAGCAAATAGAGAATCATTACTGTAATTTCTGGAGATACTTGTCTAAATCAGAAAAATACTGGAAGACACTGATATAGGTAAACTTAGAAAGTTTAACAGTAAACAGTAATTTAAAGAAACACATCATTTGCATCTTTTCTATCACATGGCTATCTTACCGATCATACTTATCTATTTTAATCTATCTCTATACTAGAGTACGATGTTGTTCCTTTTTGCATGGGGAAAAAATGCAGAGATAATTTTATTCAATCATTCTAATGATGCAAACTTAATAATTTATTCAGGAAAACTGAAACAAGGAACTTAATAGTAAAAGTTTAAATAGATAACAAAACATAAAAATAAAAGTAGATAAGACCATAGAACCTGTAAAAGATGATAGGGGCGACAAACACCCAAGGAGGCCTATTCCTCCCAACCTGCTTCAAAAGAAGAAACTCAAATGCTGACTTCAAATGAACCCCCGAGCCTGCTTACTAATCCAGTAAGTGGATGGAATCTGTGTAGAAGCAAGGCACTAAAAAAAAATACCTTCTCCACTCGGTATCAACCTCCTAAAACAAAATGCCTTCTCCACTCAACATCAAACTCCTGAACTCAATAAGAGTTTGGCAGACTCACAACATGATCAACAACAACATATCCCCTCATCAAATCTCTTGGGTGCAAACACATCAAAACCCCAAGGTAAGTTTCCTCATCAGGAAAAGTGATGTACCTCAGTTCAATATTTGATGGCTATTATATAGACTGCCTAGGTCTTTTAGTGGTCAATTTAGAATAATTGAGCCTCAAGCTCCAAGTCCCATCTTTTAGGGCACTATGACCACATTTCAAGGGAGTTGTCCCATACCAACAGCTAGTTAGTTGCATCATGATGTTGCCACTTATCCATTGCCTTCTACCACAGATTCCATTCCACCTAGTGGATCAATAACCACTCTTTCAACAGTCCTCTTAGGTGTTTGTCTCCTATTTTATTTATTAAATAATAATATATTGTGCAAATTACAGTCATCCTTGGACACCTGTCCAATACAAACTTTATAATAAAAGTTATCATAATGTTTTCTAAACATAAAAGGTTTTCCAGCTTAAAGGGTATGTTACACCATAACACATTTTTTTCCACGGATGAGAATACAACTGCAGATAAGAGGTACGAAAACATGCGCGATGTACCTCTTATTGATAAGGCTAGAAAATCTTTATACAAAGACTCGAAGACGAGTCTTCTTTCTACTCTTTTATTGCTAGTCAACTTAAAGGTAATTAATGGTATGTCAAACAAAACAATGCTGCAATTGTTAAGTTATGCAAGATTTGTCTATATGTAATTGCAATTGCTTATTTATTATTTATCATTGTAGTATACATGCCATTAATTATGAAATTTATATTTATTTGTTTGTTTTTGTAGAATGTTAGGTGATACTCTTCTACCAGTGTCAAATAATTTACCTCACACATACAAAGAAATGTGTGTCATCCTAAAAGATTTAGGAATGGAGTATAACATAATTGATGCATCTCCTAATGATCATATTATATATTACATACAACATGCATTAAAAAATGAGTTCCCAAAATGTGGAATTAGTATATATCATACTAAGCAAGTAGCAGATAAGGTGTCCCACAAAGTTGTCCACCATATCCCAATAATTCCATGTTTTCAATGATTGTTCAAGTGTAAAAACATTGCAGAATTTATGGATTACCATGCACGATGAAGAAGTGAAGATCGTGTCATGCAAATTCCTGGAGATGGTTCTGCATTTAAAGACATCAAGGAAAGATGGCCAAATTTTAAAGAAGAACCACATAATGTTAGACTTTAAAAGGCATCCAATGGTGTCAATCCATTTGGAGAGATCAGAACCAATTACTCAGTTTGGCTAGTTTTTGTTATAAACAATAACCTTCCTCCATGGATGACAATAAAAAGGGAGCACTTCATGTTGGAATTAATTGTTCCAGGTACTTATTTTGGAGAATGTTAACACAATATAAGCGATCATTTTTTTCTTATGCTTGCATGTACAAGAACTTATTAATTATGTATGTTAATTTTGAAATAAATATTAGGTAAGCACCAAGTTAAATATATGGATGTATATATTGAGCCTCTTATAGATGAACTTTTAAAATTATGGGTCAACATCAAGATGTACGACATAGCCAAAAGCAATTTCAATTCCATGGAATACTTACATGGACATTTTAGGATGCACCCTGTCTTACACATTTTTGTGGTATGTAATTTCCCGATGTACCTCTATGCATAATTTATTATTGAACATCTTTTTCTAATTTATGGAATTCTATATATTAACACTATTCCATAACTTGTAGGGATTCAAACAAAGGGAGAATATGCATTTCCAGTATGTGATCCAAGAACAATATTTAGATGTTCAAGAAGTTTAAGAAAGGAGGTGTACAACGATTTTAGGAATTTCCTCCATAAGGACCATAGGTATCAAAGTGCTGAAATAAATGACTTTAATGGGAAGGTAGAGAGTGGTAAAAATCCACGAAGGATGACGCCTCAACTATGGAAAATGACCTCTAAGAAGATACAGGGTAGGCAATTATTTGTAGTTACTTTGTTCTTTGTCATTTGTAATTATTTTTATATTTTCATACTTACCTTGAATAATAATAGATAATATCGCATTGATACTTCTCAAAGGTCGTATAATATTGTCATTGATACATTCATACTTACTTTGTTCTTTGTCATTTGTAATTATTTTTATATTTTCATACTTACCTTGAATAATAATAGATAATATCTCATTGATACTTCTCAAAGGTCGTCATGGTCAATTTCCAAGGGGATTGAAATGATACTCTTCCCAATTCAGCCAACTTCCATATTATAAGCACCTACAAGTAGCTCATTTGTTTGACACAATGCATATTGGAAAGAATGTCACATAGTACTTGTGTAAAATTACAGATGGGAGGAATAACAAGGAGAAAATTGCTAAAGTAATTAGTGACATTCAAGAATCCAACTCATTGCAACATTTGACTCATTACTATGGTAGTGGAAATTCCAACAATCTTCCATGGTTATTAATAAAGCAAGACAGCGGTGGTGTAAAAGAGGTTGTACAAAAGATAAAATATCCCATGGGTTTTGCTTCAAACATAAGTAATATATTAACAAAACGAGGTGATTTCAATGGGGATAAAACTCATGGTTGGCATACATTTATCAAGGTTTGATTTTTTTTGCAACCTTGATTATCATACGATATATATATACATTATTTGTTAGTAATTCATGTTTATCTCTATTCGAATTATATGTGATGATATATACCTTATTTTTTAGTAATACATGTTTCCTCCTTATTGCAGTATGTTCTACCTTTATCTCTGCCTAATAGCTTTGACAACAACATAAAGAAGGTTATTTATGATCTCGGCAAGTACATGAGATATGTAAAAAGTTATAGTTGAATTATTGATTGTAAGCATAGTTAATACTTGCCTTATATATTTTAGTGTTGACACATCAATTTTCTTTGCACTTGTAGGTGGTTGTCATAAAGAAACACATAAAGAAGATATAAGGTATTAGAAAAGAGAAAATCTCTAACTAATGTGCGAGATGCAAAAGTATTTGCCTCCAACCTTTTTCAATGCATAGGAACACTACCTCATACACCTAGTGGAATAGATTGAAATATGTGGACTTGTACACACAATGTCAATGTGGTTGGTGGAGAGGCACTTGAAAGCATTGAAGGCCTTTGTTAGACAAATATCACGTCCAAAGGGCTTAATGGTTGAAGGATACATGATATGTCAATCCGTTGTATATTTTAGTGAGTACTTACCCCAAGTAGTGGGTGATATGGATGTGCCTCTCCTTTGGGGTGCCAATTCCACCAACAAATTTAAAGGGGAGGTGTTGTTGGGGAAAGATATATGGAAAAAAGTGAAAGGTAAAATATTGTATTGTATTTAATATATACGTACATGCTTGTGGTAGATTCGTTAGTAGCTTTGTTGTTAACTAAATCTTTTTTTTGTCCTTGTTCTAGGTAGTATAGAGTGGGATGCAATTCATTTATACATTTCAAATAATCTTAGTGGATGAAGATATGGATGGAACTATGTCAACAATTTTATGGTTCCTTATCATGGAATAGGGTGGCATATTTGATCAAATATTTGGATCATGATACAAAATTGACCCAGCGGGGAATTGATATAGCATATAGCGCAAAAGTTAGGAATGTAAGCAATAACTAACTTTTAGTTTTATTATTCAAATCACATTGTTTTGTTTTCTTCCTGCAAACTATCTTATAGATGTAGTTACCATTTCGTAACAATCCATTTATAATATGTTGAACATGTAGGTGAAACATCATAAGGCTATGTGGTGCAATGGAAGAAATTATCATACCAAAGAGTTATATGATAGGAGGAAAACATCTGATAGTAGTATAACTGCAATTTTTCGGGTTACTAATACTTCCCAAAGGGGTTATAGACATCCAGTCACCTTGGATTTGAGGTACTATGGATTTTTGGAGGACATATTGGATATAGAATTTAAGTCCTTCAAAGTGGTTCTCTTCAAGTTGAGGTGGTATAGATTGTTGCTTCAAGGTGATGAAAGGACATTACAACATTTTACAAGGCAATTTTTCCAAAAAAAATCTCTTCGGGAGCGCTACCCCTAAACCCTTGCAAGAGGGGGGAGAGTATGCAAAAGGTTTCATTGCCCCCCCCCCACCCTCCCTCTATCCCCCCGATGAAAATAGTGGGGGGGGGAATCCCCCTTCCACCCCCCCGTCAGGTACTAGGATCTGAACATGACTGAAACACAACATCTAAATCATAAATATTACCATCCTAGATCCAAATCCTAGGCTCTATCAAGCATCGATAAGGATCAAATCTCTTGAGGTGCAAACCTCTCCTTGAGTGCAATACCCGAGCCACCTAATCCTAAGCTCTAAAGTCTCTAGTTTAAGTCTCATATTTACTTTTTACTTTGTATTATTCTTTTTTGTTTATGGTCGACATAATATTTATTACTTTTTACTTTGTGTTATTATTTTTTGTTTACTTTGTATTATTTTGTTACTCGACAAACACTCTAAAGTCTCATATTTACTTTTTACTTTGTATTAAAAATAAAAAGTAAAGTCTCTCGTTTAAGTCTCATATTTACTTTTTACTTTGTATTATTCTTTTTTTTTTTGGCTGACATAATATTTACCACCTAATCCTAAGCTCTAAAGTCTCTAGTTAAGTCTCATATTTACTTTTGACTTTGTATTATTCTTTTTTTAATGGCCGACATAATATTTATTACTTTTTACTTTGTATTATTCTTTTTTGTTTACTTTGTATTATTTTGTTACTCGACAAACACTCGACACATGTTACAATATCTCCCTCATACTGGGCTGTAGAGCGCCTCTCGGCGCAATAATCAGGCTCCACAACAAACAATCTCTCACTTGAAAGTTGATCACAACAAGTCCACTACTACTATAGCTACTCAACTATGATCCATATAGGACCTGAAAATTTTCTCATCTTCACCTTCATGCTTGAAGGCCAACTAAAACTGAGCAGGAACTCAGTTTCTCTTTGGTTACTACCTTTGTTAACATGTCTACGGGATTATGGCTAGTATGTATATTTTCCAACTTCAATTTTCCATCTTCCAAAATGGATCATATGAAATGGTACTTGATTTGTATATGTTTAGTATTATAATGGAAGGTTTAGTTCTTTTCAAGATGAATCGCACTCTGGCTATCACTATACATATTTCTATTCTCCTGCTTCTTAACCAATTCCTCCATGAACCTCTGTACCAAATCATCTATGTACTAGCAATTGTTGCAGCAACATACTCTACTTCCAATGTTGAAAGTGAAACCTTTTGTATTTTCAAAATCCAACTTACTTCTATTCCACCTGCAATAAAAACATACCCTATGTGCTCCTCTTGCTAACTTTATCACTTACCATATCTAAATCAACATATCCATGTAGAACAATGTTTGAAACTCTTAAACATAATGCATAAGTAGTAGTAGCTCTCAAATACTTAAGAATTCACTTTATTGCCTCACAATGCTCTTTACCTAGATTGTTCATATACCTGCTCACAATTCCCATTCCATGTGCAATATATGGTGTTGTGCACACCATCGCATACATGTTAGGAACCCGTGTCAACCCTTCTCTTTACTATGTTAGTATACTGTTGTTGGATGCATATGCTTTGTAAGTCGTCCTGTAGTATTTTTTGATCCATAGTTTATATTAGCCCATAGTATTGACCCATAGTATTGGATGCATATGCTTTGTAAGTCGTCCCGTAGTATTATATGTCCCATGGTTTTGACCCATAGTATTGGGCATAGACTTAGTATATAAGTGTGTGTTGAGGTCATTGAAGGACCGTGAAGTTAATTGTATTGAGCTTGCTCAAAGGAGGTTGCCCCCTCGAAGTGGCCCGTGATCAATATAAAAGTGATTATGAGTTCTATTATTTCTGATATCTCGTGTATTTGCATTAATTAATTATTGCAGGTTCTTCACATCTGGTATCAGAGCACTTTCTTGGGCTCGTTGGGTGGAATTTCTGCCAAAAAAAAAATTTGCATCTGTTGCAAATTTGGATCTGGGGATAACCCCTATCCACTTAACTGTGGGAAGTACTTGGGCCTAATCCCTAAAACTCATTGTGATGAGTACCACAGAAACCCCAAAGTAGCTGGCCCATTGAGAGGACCTGCCAGCGAAAAGGGCAACGACCCCAACCTGATTGACTAGTTCCCACCCGTGAGGTAAAACAAGAGCTATCGTTTGTGGCAAAGCAGTTATCAGTTTTACCTGAGCCTTGGAGTGAGGGGTACTGCCCCAATACGCAAGTCGTCAGACAGCATTGGTGGTCGAGTGAATCCCCTGAACCAATAGGAAGTCGCACATACCTGGGGTCCATATCTATTTTCAGATGAACTGTTGCTGATCACTTCCGCTCCAGATCCAGCCGTTTTAGATCTATTCTGAAAGTCGTTCCAGATCCAGTAGCCGTTTCAAATCCAGCCATTTTTTATCCCTTCCACATCATTGCGGATCCATCTGTTGCAGATCCCTTCCGCACCGCTGTTGTCAATCCATTTCTAAAAAAAAAAAAAAAATTGTTTTTCGACCATATCTCCCTTGTTTCAACTCTGTTTTCCCTGAAACTTCACTGACATCCCTGCAATCCCATTCTTCATATTTCATTCCTGAAGACCCTATCCCAAATTCCACTTTCCAAGACCAGAAATCGCACATTTGTCTATTTTTAGGGTTTGCCATAACTCCTTCAATTTTCACCCAAACACCTTTAAATTTTTCCACCGTGTTCCTTTCCTAATTCTGCTTCTTTGTGCCTCTCTACCAAATTTTCTCATTCTTTCACCCCGCTTCTAAAATCCCCATTTTTTGCTTCCCTGTCCATCAGAAAGTGTCCAAAACCTAGTCATACCCCAATTACCCATCCGAGTTTTTCCCAAATCCAAATCTTCCTTTACTAAATAAACTTTTGTTTGTGTTTTTCTATCCATTTCCCCCCCCCCCCAAAAAAAACTCTTGGTTGTGGTTGTCACCCGCGTAGGAGCAAACACCATGGAGGAATCACTTGCAGCCATCCAAGCCAAACTCCAAGATCTGGATGAAAACTTTTTCAGCCTCCATCTTCAGCATTCAGCCATGAACAATAACCGACAGCCAGAATCTTTTGCAGCCATCGGGTTCTCTTCTTCCAGCAATTTTCATGGGCCGAAGCTTGATTTTCCTTGCTTCAATGGTACTGATCCGAATGGATGGATATACCGAGCAGAACAATATTTCAATCTGCATAATACTTTTGATGTCTAGAAAGTTCCACTTGCATCCTTTCATTTGGAACAAGAAACCCTTCAATGGTACCGTTGGTACATCAAAGCTCATCCCGAACCAAACTGGACAAATTTTTTCCAACTCCTTTTGCCACGATTTGGTCCTAGTGCTTTTGATGACTTCACAGGAGCACTCACTAAACTTCACCAAATTGGAACAGTGAGAGAGTATCAGATATAATTTGAGAAATGGGCCAATCACACAGAAGGATTGTCTGATGAATTCTATAGGAGTTGTTTTATCAGTTGTCTCAAGGATGAAATCCGCTCAGAGGTCAAAATGTTCTGTCCCAGACACAATGATGGAAGTCCTAGGGTTGGCTAAGTTGGGAGAGGACAAGATCGTAGCTCAACAATGCTCCAAACCCACCTTTGTTCCCTTCAGAAATATGGGTTCCCAACGACCTCCCATCACGCCTGCTCCTCAACCAACTCCTATCAAGCATTTGTCTGAAACAGAGATGCAGGCACGCCGAGAAAAAGGGCTTTGTTATAATTGTGATGATAAATTCACTCAGGGACATAGATGTGTTCAACAAAATCTCTATCTCTTGGATGTGGATTCTCCACCTTCCTCAAAACTTGATGAAGAATCTCCAGATACAGTAGATGATCAGGTTGACATTCAACACCCACCTGATGACACCCCATCTCAAGATGACCCACCCGAGATCTCTCTCCATGCTGTAACCGACGTCACCACCCCACAAATAATGTGAGTCAGGGTATACTTCAAGAAGCTCCCTCTTACCATACTCATTGATTCTGGTAGCACTCATAACTTCATTGACCCTCGGATTGCCAAACAGGCTGATTGTTTTGTCCATCCTTGCTCCAACTTTGAAGTCATGATTTCCAATGGGGGAACCTTACCTTGCAAGGGGAAGTGTCACAATGTGCGTATCTCTATGGAATATTATAACCTGCACTCTGACATGTTTTCCTTGTCCTTAGGCGAATGTGATGTGGTTTTGGGTGTTCAATGTTTACGCACACTTGGCCCCATCTTATGGGATTTTGTGGAACTTTGGATGCAGTTTTCAATCAATGGGCACAACACAAATTAATGGGCTTACAACCAGGGTCTCTCCGCATCATCAGTTCACATCACCTGGAAAAAATCCTTAAGAATAATTCACATGGTGTCATTGCTCAGCTCCACTCCATTCAGATGCACCCATCAACGGTCTCCACTACTTCCTTGGATAGATATGCAGGTGTCTTTGCTGAACCAATGAGATTTCTGCCTTCAAGAGACCTTTCCGGTAAGAATTTAGTTGCATATACCTCTCAGCAGGAACTGATGGCTATTTTGCAGGCAGTACAGAAGTGGCAGCCATACCAATTAGGGAATTATTTCTGCATCAAGACTGATCTCCAGAGTCTGGAAAATTTTCTGGAACAATGGGTCTCCTACCCAACACACCTAAAATGGGTTATCTCTATGCGATCACTTACAAGAAGGGTAAGTACAATATGGTGGTAGATGCTCCTTCTCGCACAATTGATGACCCAGTTTCTCTTATAGCTCTTTCTCTGCTTGTTCCAAATTGGTTGCAATATGTTCAACAGGGATATCTCTTCTATGAACTCCATGCTTCTTCATCAGTAGGGCACTCTGGGTTCTTCAAAATGTATGACCGGGAACAATGTAACTTCTTTTGGTAGGGACTGAAAATGACAATTCAACAGATGGTGGCTGACTGTGATACTTTCTAGTTCAACAAGAGTGAAACGACACTCCTTTCAGGATTGCTCAAACCCTTTCCCATCCCTACACAGCTTTGGCCAACTATTTCTATGGATTTCCTAGCAGCGCTCTAGTGGTACAATACCACATCTCAAAGGACACCATATGAAGCAGTCTATGGATAGATACCGCCAGTTCTTCTTCCATACACCCTTAGCAGTTCCCCAGTTCAGGAAATTGAGTCGGTTCTTCACAACCGCGATCAGATTCTTCTCATTCTACAGGACAATCTTCACATGGCCAGAATTAGCCTGAAACAACAAGCCGATCAGCACCGTTCTGAGCGCATTTTCCACGCAGTTGATAGGGTTCTTCTTCATCTACATCCTTCCAAGCAATCCTCCCTGACACTCCAAAGGCGTCAGTGGCCCGAAATGCAACCCAGGGATTCTACCGGGGAACCACTCCTTCAAATTCTGCAGCAATTTCTCCAACCAAAGCTTTGAGGACAAAGATTTTTCTAAGGGAGAGGGGATGTTAGGAACCTGTGTCAACCCTTCTCTTTACTATGTTAGTATATTGTTGTTGGATGCATATGCTTTGTAAGTCATCCCGTAGTATTTGTTGATCCATAGTTTATATTAGCCCATAGTATTGACCCATAGTATTGGACGCATATGCTTTGTAAGTCGTCCCGTAGTATTATATGTCCCATGGTTTTGACCCATAGTATTGAGCATAGACTTAGTATATAAGTGTGTGTTGAGGTCATTGAAGGACCGTGAAGTTAATTGTATTGAGCTTGCTCAAAGGAGGTTGCCCCCTCGAAGTGGCCCGTGATCAATATAAAAGTGATTCTAAGTTCTATTATTTCTGATATCTTGTGTATTTGCATTAATTAATTATTGCAGGTTCTTCACAATACATCAAGCTACCAATTGCTTATGAATATGTTACCTTGGACATGTATTCTATCTTCTCTTTGTTGATGTATTTGTAACTTCAGAAGATATTCACTTATATATTATATTTGTACTTTATTGTATCCCCAACGGAGATGTATTATTCCTCTGATTGGAAGTGTTGTCAGTTGTACTTGCAAGTGTCGCAAGTTATATTGTATGTGTCGTAACTTATACTTGATGGGTTATTAGACCACCTTGATGGGGTCGGCCCTATATGAGTCATATGGGTTAAAGGGTTATTATACCACCCTAGTGGGGGTCAGCTCAGTAAACATTATGTTAAGTCGTTAAGTTGGGGCCAACCTAGTTAGAGTTAAAAGACAAGTGAAGTAGTGTATAAATAGAGAGTGTGTCTCTCTCATTTTACACATTCTCTCATTCACTCACTTCGCATTAGTGAGAGAGAGGAGGAGTGCGCACAAGTGGAGGAGGAGTATGGTGTTGAATATATCTATCTCTTGGGTTTGATCATTGTGATCCTTGTATTGGTGCTTATTCTATCTCTGAGGAAGTTGCAGGGTTTTTCACCTTCTTGGTTTTCCCCAGTGAAATGTTTTGTGTCTCTTGTCTCTTGTCTCTTATGCTTTATATGCTGTACATGTTGTTCTTTCAGTTAAGATCCTAGATCTATTGAATTAAATGATGAAAAACTAACACTCTTGTGCCTTGGGACACATATCCATAGTTAGTTTGAAATGGCTGGCCAAAGATGTACTAATTGGTTTTGCATCCTACATTATAAACCTTTCCAACACCTTCTCTATGTACTCACCCTGAGACGATGTCGATTTGCAATTTGTCCCATATCTTATTTTTCTCGTACCAAAATCCTTCATTGCAAATGAATTAACGAATTTCCATTTAAGAACATTTATATCCGGCATGTTAGACCCTGCAACAATCATGTCATCTACATACAATAACAAGATAATGTAGCTTCCATTATCTAGCCTCTTAAAATAAACACAGTGTTCAGAATGACATCTACTATAACCTTGTTCTATTATAAACCTGTCAAATTTCAAATGCCACTGCCTTGGATATTTCACATGAAAATATGAACCCAAAATCCGATGGCATATATGTCTGATTTTCGATATCACGTTGTTGACCATCCAACAAGCCTCTCCTTTTTTAAACATCGGTTTCCCTTCGGCGAATATCCGATATCAATATGGTCTCGTCAGATATCCGACACAACTATATCGAATATCTGACCACAACTCTTTTAATATACACGTCGGATATCCGACAACCATTACTCTAAAGGTGGTCGAATATCTGAAACCCATTACTTTACATGTGGTCGGATATCCAACAGGGTCGTCGAATATCTGACACCCATTACGTTAAATGTGGTTGGATATCCGACACCCATTATGTTAAATGTGGTCGGATATCTGACACCCATTACTTTACAGGTGGTCGGATATCCAACAACATGGCCATCGAATATCTGATACCCATTACTTTAAATGTGGTCGAATATTGTTAGGAACCCATGTCTTTACTTTGTTAGTATATTGTTGTTGGACGCATATGCTTTGTAAGTCGTCCCGTAGTATTTGTTGATCAATAGTTTATGTTATTGTTGTTGGCGCATATGCTTTGTAAGTCGCCCGTAGTATTGTTGATCCATAGTTTGTAGTGGCCCATGGTTTTGACCCATAGTATTGGCGTCTAGACTTAGTATATAAGTGTGTGTTGAGACCTATGAAGGCATCGTGAAGTTAATTGTATTGAGCTTGCTCAAAGGAGGTTTCCCCCTCGAAGTGGCCCGTGATCAATATAAAAGTGATTCTGAGTTCTAATATTTCTGATATCTCATGTATTTGCATTAATTAATTATTGCAGGTTCATCACATCTGGTATCAGAGCACTTTCTTGGGCTCGTTGGGTGGAATTTTTGCCAAAAAAAAAATTTGCATCTGTTGCAGGTTCGGATTTGGGAATAATCCCTATCCGCTTAACTATGGGAAGTACTTGGGCATAAGCCCTAAAACGCATTGTGAGGAGTACCACAGGAACCTTGAAGTAGTTGGCCCATTGAGAGGACCTGCCAGCGAAAAGGGCAACGACCCCTACCTGATTAACTAGTTCCCACCCGTGAGGTAAACCAAGAGCTGTCATTTGTGGAAAAGCGGTTATCAGTTTTACCTAAGTCGTGGAGTGAGGGGTACTGCCCCAATACGCAAGCCGTCAGACAGCATTGGTGGTCGAGTGAAATCCTTGAACTGTTAGGAAGCCGCACATACCTGGGGTCCATATCTATTTTCAGCTGAACTGTTGTCAATCATTGTTGCGCCGTTTTAGATCCAGTCGTTCAGATCCATTTTGTAAGCCGTTCCAGATCCAGCCATTTTCAATCCATTCGGCATCATTTCAGATCCCTTCCGAGCTGTAGCCACTCCAGTCTGGAAAAAAAAAAAATAGTTTTTTCTCCATATCTCCCTTATTTTCACTCTGTTTCCCTTGAAATTTTTGGGGAACCCCTATCATCCCATTCTGCATATTTCATTCATGAGGACCCTATCCCCAATTCCCCTTCCCAAAGCCCAAAATCCCACATTTGTCTATTTTTAGGGTTTTCCATAACTTCCTCATATTTCACCCAATCACCTTCAAATTTTACCACAGAGTTCCTTCCTGAATTCTGCTTCTTTGTTCCCCTTTGCTAAATTTTCTCATTCTTTCACCCCGCTTCTGAAATCCTCATTTTTGCTTCACTGTCTATTCGACAGTGTCCAAAACCTAGTCAAACCCCAATTACCCTTCAGATTTTTTCCCAAGTCCAGATTTTCCTTTACTAAAGTAGTTTTTGTTTTTGTTTTCCTACCCAGTTAACCGAAAACAAAAAAAACAAAAAAAAACTCCTAGTTATGGTTGTCACCCGTGCAGGAGCAAAAACCATGGAGGACGCACTTGCAGCCATCCAAGCCAAACTCCAGGATCTGTATGAAAAATTTCTCGGCCTCCATCTTGAACATTCAGCTATGAACAACAAATGGCAGTCCGAGTCTTCATCAGACAATGGGTTCTCTTCTTCCAGCAATTTTCGTGGTCCGGAGCTTGATTTTCCTCACTTCAATGGTACCGATCCAACTGGATGGATCTATTGTGCAGAACAGTATTTCAATCTGCATAATACTTTTGATGTCAACAAAGTTCCGCTGGAATCCTTTCATTTGGAATAGGAAGCTCTTCAATGGTACCGTTGGTACATCAAGGCTCATCCAGAGCCCAAATGGCCAGACTTTTGCCAGCTCCTTTTGCAACAATTTGGTCCTAGTGCTTTTGATGACTTCACAGGAGCCCTCACTAAACTTCGCCAAATTGGCACTGTGAGAGAGTATCAAACCGAATTTGAGAATCTAGCCAACCACACCGAATGATTATGTGATGACTTTTACCGGAGTTGTTTTATTAGTGGTCTAAAGGATGCCATCCGCTCTGAGGTCAAAATGTTATGTCCCAACACAATGATGGAATCCCTAGGGTTGGCTAAGTTGGCAGAAGAAAAGATTGTAGCCCAACAACGCTCCAAGCCCACTTTTGTTCCCTTCCGAAATATGGGTTCTCAACGACCACCTATACCGCAGGCTCCTCGACCAACTCATATCAAGCGTTTGTCTGAAACAGAGATGCAAGCACGCAGAGAAAAGGGGCTTTGCTATAATTGTGATGAGAAATTCACTCAAGGACATAGATGTGTTCAGCAAAAGCTCTATCTCTTGGATGTGGATACTCCGCCTGCCTCTGAAATTGGTGACGAAGATCCAGAAACACTGGATGCTCCAGTCGACATTCAGGAACCGCCTATTGACCCTCCGTCTTAGGATGACCAGCCAGAGATATCTCTCCATGCTTTAGCTGGAATCACCACCCCCCAAACAATGTGGGTCAAGGGTTACTTCAAGAAGCTTCCTCTTACAATACTCATTGATTATGATAGCACTCATAATTTTATTGACCCTCGGATCGCCAAACAAGCTGATTGTTTTATCCATCCTTGCTCCAACTTTGAAGTCATGGTTGCCAATGGGGGCACCTTACATTGCAAAGGGAAGTGTCAAAATGTGCGTATCTCTATGGGAGATTATACCTTGTGCTCTGACATGTTTTCCTTGACCCTAGGCGGATGTGATTTGGTTTTGGGCGCTCAATGGCTACGCACACTTGGCCTTATCTTATGGGATTTTGCTGAACTTTGGATGTAGTTTTCCCTCAATGGCCAAAAACACACCTTGATAGGATTACAACCAGGTTCTCTCACCATCATTAGTTCACATCGCATGGAAAAAATCCTCAAGAAGAATTCAAATGGTGTCATCGCTAAGCTCCATTCCATTCAAATGCAACCTTCAGCGGTCTCCACTACTCCTTTGGATCTACAACAAATTCTGGATCAATATACAGGTGTTTTTGCTGAACCAGTGGGATTGCCACCTTCCACGCCAGAAGACCATCGTATTCAACTCCTTCCTGGTAGCGTTCCTCCCAACATCAAGCCCTATCGCTACCCATTTCACCAAAAAATGGAGATTGAAATGCTCGTTCGGGACTTATTAAAGCAAGGTATTATTCGCCCAAGCACTAGTTCATTTTCTTCTCCAGTTATTCTTGTCCGCAAAAAAGATGGGTCATGGCGCCTCTGCATTGACTTCCGAGCACTTAATTACCTCACCATCAAGGATAAGTTTCCAATTCCTGTTGTTGATGAGCTTCTTGATGAGCTTCATGGGGCTCACTTTTTCTCCAAGTTGGATCTTCGTTCTGGGTATCATCAAATTCGGGTTCGTGAGGATGATATCCCTAAAATAGCTTTCCACACACATGATGGCCATTATGAGTTTTTGGTCATTCCCTTTTGCCTCACTAATGCTCCTTCCACATTCCAGGCCTTAATGAATAAAATATTTCGACCCTACTTGCGGAAATTCATTCTGGTATTCTTTGATGATATCCTCATCTATAGTAAAACATGGGATGAACATCTCCAGCATCTGGATCTTGTCATGCAACTTTTCTCTGACCATCATCTCCATGCCAAGCAGTCTAAATGTGTTTTTGGACAGAAGGAAGTTGAGTATCTCGGGCACATTATCTCAGCACAAGGCGTTCGCGTGGATCTTACCAAAATTGATGCCATGAACAATTGGCCACATCCTCAGACACTCAAGAGCCTTCATCGTTTTTTGGGGTTGACTGGCTACTACCGCAAGTTTGTCAAGGATTATGGGAAGATTGTAGCTCCATTAACTGCTCTATTGAAAAAGGATTCTTTTACATGGACACATGATGCTCAGTGTGCATTTGACAAACTAAAACAAGCTATGTGTACTACACCTATTCTAGCTATGCCCGATTTTTCCAAGCCCTTCACTATTGAGAGTGATGCTTGTTGCAATGGAGTTGGTGTTGTTCTCCTTCAAGATGAACACCCCATTTTGTTCACCAGCAAATCCCTTTCAGGTAAGAATTTAGCTGCCTCTACCTATGAGAAGGAAAAGACGGCTATTTTGCATGCAGTACAGAAGTGGCGCCCATACCTATTAGGGAATCATTTTTGCATCAAGACTGATCACCAGAGTCTGAAATATTTCTTGGAACAGCGTGTCTCCTCCCCGGCACAATAGAAATGGGTTAGCAAACTCATGGGTTATGACTATGAGATCACTTACAAGAAGGGTAAAGACAATATTGTGGCAGATGCTCTTTCTCGCACATTTGATGCCCAAGGTTCTCTTTCAACTATTTCTATGCCTGTTCCAAATTGGTTGCAATCTATTCAACAGGGTTATGTCAATGACTCTTCCTTATCTCAAATCATCCAACGCTTGACCAACAACCCTTCCGCTGTACCACATTACTCTTGGGATGGTGCTTCTCTGAGATACAAGGGTCGTCTGGTGCTTCCCCAGAGCACAGATCTTCAACAGGCTATCTTCTATGAACTCCATGCTTCTCCATCGGCAGGGCACTCTAGGTTCCTCAAAACGTATGAATGGGCACGGCGTAACTTCTTTTGGCAGGGCATGAAAAGGACAATTCAACAGATGGTGGCCGAATGTGATACCTGCCAGTGCAATAAGGGTGAAACAACACTCCTTCCAGGATTGCTCGAACCCTTTCCCATACCTACACGGATTTGGACAGATATTTCTATGGATTTCATTGAAGGGCTCCCTAAATCTGGTGGGAAGATAATGATTCTCGTTGTGGTTGATCGCATATCCAAATATAGTCATTTTTGTGCTCTCAGCCATCCCTATACAGCCTCTTCAGTCACTCAAATTTTCCTGGACCAGATCTTTCATCTTCATGGCATCCCTTCTTCCATTGTCTCGGATCGTGATGCGACTTTCACCAGTCATTTTTGGACTGATCTATTTCACCACACTAGCACCAAACTGAAGATGAGTTCAGGGAATCACCCACAAACAGATGGTCAGACTGAAATTATCAATAAATGCTTGGAAACGTATCTTCGTTGCTTCACCTCTGAACAACAACATCAGTGGGCAAAGTGGCTCCCTCTCGCTGAATGGTGGTACAATACCTCTTACCACACTGCCTCTAAAATGACCCCATATGAAGCAGTCTATGGTCAGGAACCTTCAGTTCTTCTTCCATACACCCCCACCAGTTCACTAGTTCAGGAAGTTGACACGGTCCTTCGAAACCACGATCAGATTCTTCGCAATTTGCGGGACAATCTTCACATGGTAAGAAATCGCATGAAGCAACAAGCTGATCAGAACCATTCTGAGCACACTTTTCAAGTCGGCGATATGGTTTTTCTTCGTCTCCAGCCGTACAAGCAGTCCTCCCTGAAACTCAAAGGGCGTCATAAGCTCGCTCCAAAGTTCTATGGGCCATATTGGATTCTTCAGAAGATTGGGTCCGTTGCTTATAAATTGGAACTTCCTCCTTCTTCCCGCATTCATCCAGTCTTTCATGTCTCTTGTCTGAAGAAATTTCTTGGCACCAACATCAATGGACAAACGATTTTACCCAAACTGGATAATGAAGGATCCATCCTTTTGGAGTCAGAGGCCATCCTCAATCGGCACACTCGTTGTTAACACCTAAAAAGTGCTCACTAGCTCATTTCCTTATTCACATGACCCATTTGTCCACTTTTCCACCATCTGAGCCTCTGAAGCCAACAAAAGGTCACCAAAAGACCTTAGTACACCCCTTTTCCCACTCAAAAAGATTATTTTTCCTAAAAAAGCATAAAAAACCCTCAAAAATGGTCCAAAATTTCCAAAAGTATTAAAAAGGGAATAAAAATATTAATTTTATTCAAAAAAGGAAAAAGGAGGGAAAAGTACCTAAACCATGTTGGTCAATACCATTATGGTTTCCACAAAACCATAATGGTATTTCCCACCACCAAAACCTATAAAAAGGTGGTAGGGGCTCCTCATTTCAGATCCATCCATATTCCTATCCTCATGCTACCAAAATCTCCCTTGAGTTTTTGGCCATTGTAGCAACCTTGGAGAAAGGACCCATTGGAGATTAGAGCTACTCACCATTGGAGCTACTCAACAACCTTCATCACTTGGAGGTATTGTTATTGCAAGCACTTGCTTGCCCCCATTTTCAATACAAATTTATTTTCTATATTTCTTGTTCTTGTTTTTTAATTCAAAAATGCACATGCTAGTTTAGTTTAGTTTAGATTTATTTTATTGTTTTTATTTCTATTGAAACTGCTGCTACTAGTTAGCAGGTGCCCATAGCACTAAGCTTGGTTGCAAAACCAAGCCAACAGTTTTTGGCGACTCCGCTGCTTTTCGAATCTTTAAATCTCACTTTTGCTTTAGATCTTAGTTTTTGATAGTATTAGGTAGTTTAATTCATAGATCTGCCACCCTAGACAGCAGATCCATTGCTTTTCTAGACCTTCGCCCATTTTTTAGCCATTAACAGCCCGAAATTCTCAATTTTTGGGTTCATTTTTCGGCGTCCGCGTACGGCTTTCGCCTCGCGGATTTTTTCCCAATAGTCGCGCGGCTCATCGTGACTGCACGGCCTTTTTATGCGCGGTTCACCGCGGCTTCGCGGTCGTTTAGCGTGCTGCACATCGCGGCTTCGCGGACATTTTCTGCGCTGCACATCGCGACTATGTGACGAAATCCCGTGCGGTCCATCGCGGCTTCACAGCCGAAACCCGTGCTGCCCATCGCGACTGTGCGACAGAAACCCGCGCGGTCCATCGCGGCTGTTCTGTCCAAACCCGCGATGCCAATTTTTTCATTCGGCCGATCCGTTTAAAAAGTTAAATTTTTACTGTTTTTTCTGCCCACATAGCACATTTTACAGTACTAAGATTCCAGCATTGTTTACAGCCATAGGAAAATTTTACTATTTAGAATGCATTTTGAAAAAGTCTTTTTAAAAATTTTCAGAAATTGAAAGAAGGATTGATTTGCATTTTACCTAGATTAAAATTTTGCTGTTTACTTCTTTGATATTTTTCCCATAGCAATTTTTGAAAAAGAAATCAATTTATTTCAAAGAAGTCATATTATTTGCTTTCCTATGTCAAAATATCCTTTGTTTTTTGAATAGTCTTTGCAAAGCATTTAATTTCCATTTATTGAAAAAGTCATATTAGTTGCTTTTCTATTTCAAAAGATCCTTTATTTTTTTGAATACTTAGCATTTACTTTTTCAATTTCAGTTTAAAATATCACACGTGCACCCACTCAAACACTAATTTTAAACTGAGCCTTAAAACTTACCCTAATTTCAACCCACTTTTAACCCCACTTGGGGAACACTAAAAGAACTTTGCAGCTAGGTAGTATTGAGGGGATAGGTGTTCCAATAACACCCCTCAGTTATTACATCTGAGACATAGTTGTTGTCCATTAGGGAACCAAAATCTCTTAGTATTTATTGGCATGGTCACAACCGGTTTATCGGAAGACCTCTCCCCTAGGAGGGTTGAACTCACGAGGATGGTTCCGGAAGCCTGAGTGGAATACCAAAATCCATTCAGTAACCGAAGGGCTACCATTCGCAATTCTCGGGATATCCCTGTATGGGGGTATTGCAGTAAAAGGACCAAACGACAGATTTACCTTTTCTCGACGTGTCATGAACGGAGTATCCTAGTAGCCATTCTTTAGGATTGATTACCCGGTGTCCCTCCCGGTAGGGGGATATCTAGCCGTTGACTCAACACTCAATATTGTCTGACTTGGATTTCATCACCTTGCAGAGAATATAGTTTGTTGATTCACAATACTTTTAGTTAGGTGTTTGCATGATACAATCCACCTTTGGTCTAGTTACACCTATTTTTTCTAGAAGTTGTTTGCATGTTGGTACTCTGACCATTTTTTGCATCCCTCCACTTATTATAGCACAGCTGCTATAATAAGTGCCTTTTTGAGGTTGATTTTTTGGCCTGAGAGCCTTCATTTTCACTCCCCTTCTTGCACCCTTGGTTGCATTAGGGTTTTGAGTTTTTTATACATTCCCATTTTACACATAAGATTTTTTCCACAAAAAACTTATTTCTCACCATTGAGAATTTCAGACGCTCTCGTCGTCTTCAGGGAAAACTTCCAGAGTTCAGTCTACTTGGCTCGCCACATCACAGACGCCGAGCCTTATCCCTTGACTCGACAATCGTCGGTCAACCATACAGTCATCCGATTCTGACACGCCTCACTTCACATCTGATTCTGAGGCAGAATCTGAAAACCCCACTGCGTTATTCCCAACCAACCTTATGGCTGGAACACCATTTGACCCACTTTTTACCAGCACCATAGGAGAGACATCCATCAACCCTTCTATTGTGATGCCATCCATGGCAACCACCACCCCCCTAGGTATGCCTAATATGGTGGACACTCCACATATAGGAATCCCCAACACAGGGCCACCACCTGTTATGGGTATGCCGAACATAGGGATCACACCCCCTCTCAGTTCCATAAACCAGATTCCAGGAATCCCTACTACTATTCCTAACCCTGGTGTAACCCATGTTGCACTTGGAAACGTTGGCCCTTACCAGACCACAGCTATTGGAGGACATATACCTTCAATACCTAGCATACCTTTAGGCGCTACTGGACACCCACATCATACCACCATGACTAGCCATGTCCCAGTCCCAGTCACTACATCTGCTAGCTTACCGTACATGGTGAGTCTGAACTTACTAGACTTAGCCAGGCTCACCAATGATCCTATCAGACATGATCCTGCGTGGCCTCACATGCCCACCAAACTCCCCTCTGACATCCCTAAGTTTGAGGGCAAGGCAGGTGAGGACCCCCAGAACCATATCATGTCCTTCCATCTATGGTGTTCCTCCAACTCCATAGTGGACGACTCTATCCGCCTCCATCTGTTACAGCGCACATTCACTGGCTCTGCAGCTAAGTGGTATATCGAGCAGCTCCATGGGACGCATGCCACCTTTACCTCCCTTGCCTCGACCTTCCTGCAGTTCTTCCAGTTACCTGTCCGCTATGATGCGGGAGTCGAGATCCTACTGTCTTGCAGACAGAACACAGCCACCCACATCACTGACCACATTCATGAGTGGCGTCGACGCCGAAGCCTCTGCAAAATCAAGTTAGACGACCGTATCTTCTTAGATTGGTTCCTCAAATCCCTCCTTCCTCTCATCGCCAAGGATGTGGCATCCGAAAGAACCCAGTCTGAAGAAGAGGCCATCCTCAAAGCCCAATAGTTTGACCTCATTTACGCCCAGTCGGGTTATCTGTATACCGTTATACCAGACGCCCCTCAGGGAAAGTCATCCCAACATGATGCGCCGGGGGCATCCCATGCCGCTGATGGCATCATTGGTCGTATGGCCTCGCATCCCCAACCTTTTTCCATTGCACATCCTAGCCATGGTCCCAACCTTTTGCGGGCTACATCTCAATCTGGAGCAACCAGTTCATATGCTCCCATGGCACATCACCACCATACCCATGGACCTTCGTGTCCACCTCAGTGCTTTGGTCATACACCACCTGCATACACCCCCCCAGCTGCACCTCAACCAATGTATTATCCACAGCAAGCTGTGGCAGCTAACCCAACACCTCCAATAGCTCAGGGTTACCAACAACCCCAGCAGGCAACTGGTCCACCTCCAGCCCCACCGGCCTATTATCCACCACAACCTGCTCCCGCACCTGCGACGAACCAAAATCCTCCCACTGCTCAAGGGCAAGTGTACATGCAACACAACCAGCCCCAGCACCAGAACAACCAGCGCAACCAAGGTGCGCAACAGAACCATGGAAGAGGTCGTAACCGCGGTAATAACCAACAACATCAGCAAGGTCCTCCACCTCCCAATCCTCCGCAAAATAACAATGCTGCTCCTCCCAACCGCAATCTGGATCGTAATCCCAAGCAGCCTAAAAATAATAACCTCAGAACAAACCACCCTTGTTCTATCTGCGGGGTCTATGGTCATTACACACATTCTTGCCCACATTTGGAGCGAGCTCGGCAACTCTGGACCGACGATGCCCATCGTCAACGGAAAGCGGCTCCTCAGCCGCCACCCAACCCTCCACCACCTCAACATCAACCTTTGGTGCTGAAAAACCCCTTTCCAAACCAAGGTGTAGTGAACACTCAGCCGTTAGCCCCCCCTCAGGGAAACGCGCCACCATAGCAGATCACTTATGCAGCCCCTGATCAACCCATGTTCGATTTAGGTACTCACCACTTATTGATGATGTCAACTGCTGATGCCAACCTCCAAACCCGTCAGAACCAATATGGCTCCACCTCTGAAGCCCCTCCCGCCGACAAGAACACTAACGTTAATCCCACAGATCAAACTTTACGTATACCTCCGGCTCCACTTGATGGCGCTTCCAAAGCACCTCGCTTCCCACTTCGTCGCATCAATAATAATCCCAATGCTCGTGCTGCGTCGAATTACAACATTGTCGACGACTTAGCCCAGTCTCCTACAACCATGTCTGCTTTAGAAGTCTTGAAAAACTGCCCTTCACAGCGCAAGACTTTGATCTCTGCCATTGGCGCCATTGACCCCAATGATTCACAACTGATTGCATTCGATTCAGACCAGCCCGAACCACGACTGCCTTCCAGTTTAGCATTCCAAGTTTCCGTTTCCATTCGGAATCTTGTCATCCATCGGTGCATTATCGATGAAGGGGCCTCTACATGCGTCATGTCCACATTCGTTTGGCAGAAGTTGGGATTCCCTACTCTCCAGCAGTCCACCATTGCGTTGCGAGCCTATGACGGTTGTTCGGCACAACCCCAAGGTCTCTTAGCTAATGTCCCCGTCCAGATGGCGGGTAAAACCGTGCTCATTGACATTGAGGTCATCAATGCCCAACTCGACTATAACCTTTTACTTGGCCGCAGCTACATGTATGCCATGCGGGCTGTTGCCTCATCCGTTTTTCGTACCATGCAGTTCCCCCATGAAAGACGCGTGGTCAAGATCGACCAACTTACCTATTACGACCCAAAGGCCCCCGCCACACCTGAAAATGTTCTCCACATGGTTGAACAACCTGTTTGTGGTGCAGCTACCTCGTTTGTTTCCTCAGTAGGACCCGGACTTTACTCGGAGGCACCGATGACTTCTACATTCCAATCTATTCCACCACCGTCACCGGAGATCCACGTCGCTGACCTCTGTACTCTTTCACAGAATACACAAACACCAAACAATCAGCCACCCTTGTTCCATAAACCACCATTGGTCCCTAGTCACATTGGGGTTACACCCATCCACACCATCCCCTTTCTATTCCCTCCCTCGGGCGTAGTAAACGCCCCGGTTATGGCTACCCTTGGTATCCCCGGGTTAACCCTGGGATTACCTGTGTGGTATATTTCACCTCCCGTACCCCCGCCGACACCAAATGTCATCCTGCAACCGGTGCAACCCATTGTTACTTCTACCCAACCACCTCCCGGTATCACTACTCCTGCATCATCGACAAATCCCTCTCCACTCATCAGGCCCACTAGGGGTAGAGGCCCACAACCATACACTGCGGTACCCCCACCCAAGGCAGTTAAACCTCCTCCCGTCTTTCGTGCTCCTCCCAAATGCTCGTTGTGTGATGAGTTAGGCCATCCAACTCATCAGTGTCCACAATTACCCGCATTGCAGGAACACATGCAAATGCTTGATGACAACCCCAACATCCCGGTTGTCAAACTCGACCCAAATCCCATGCCTCGTGACAAATCATTGCGTACCAACCACCCATGTGCGATATGCGTTATTTATGGCCACTACTCACATCACTGTCTTGACATCCCAGATTACATAGTAGCTCTCTACGAGATGAACAATTTGGACCTTGAGACGGCACCCACCACAATTGAGGAGATCTTCCCTCCCGTATCATCCTCATCCAGAGAGATTAACACCATTTATATGATCTCTTCGACTACCAATACCTCATCACTTGATTTGAACACTCAAAACTCCCGCAATGATGACGAGATTCTAGAGGCTCCTACTGCCCCTGATAATCCCGGGGAAGACATACACCATCGTTCATACTTCCTCCCAGAAGAGACCTCATCAACCACCGCTACCCAATTCGCGTTTCAATCCAAATATTTCCTTCCTATTAGAATCGACTGGTTGAAGGATCCTATTCCTACTCCTGATGCCTCTGAGGTAAATAACATGGCCAATATTTCTCTCGTCATCCACATTGACATCTCTAACCCACCTGGTGCCCTTCATACCATTACCTTAGGAGCCTCCCATAGTGAGCATGAGATTGGAGAATACCAAGAACTATTCCAAGAATTCAGTGATATCTTTACTTGGTCAGATACCGAAATGCCTGGCCTTGACCCCGCCATTTATACAATCTCCACTGGATACCCTTATGTCCGGTCGGCCCCTTCCATTGATCCTGTTCGCACACATGTTCCCCTCTGCTACGTCGGCTTCGCTGATGGGGCAAGCCGTTGGTCCCCCAATATGGCCTTCGCAGCTTGGGTAATATATTCCCCTTCACATGAGTTGATCCACATCGACGGAGTGTGTTTGGGTGCCGCTACCAACAACCAGGATGAATATGATGCCGTGACCGGTCTCTTGGCCACAGCTCTCCAAATGAGCATATGTCACCTTAACGTTTTCTTGGACTCACAACTCCTAGTTTCCCAACTCAACAATGATTACCAGGTACGCAATCCCTGTCTGTTCAGAAATTTTTTGCGCACTAAACAAATGATTCGATAGTTTGAATCCATTTCATTCACACATGTCCCAAGAAACCTCAATAGTGTAGCAGACCATATGGCCAACAATGTACTTAACTGGCACACCAATCGCATCATACCATAAAAAATAATGCATCCACATGCATAACATGTGCCTCCACGGGCATACACCAAAACAAAATGTGCATCCACGTGCATACCATGTGCCTCCACGGGCATATACCAAAAACAAAATGTGCATCCACGTGCATACCATGTGCCTCCACGGGCATACAGAAAATCAAACATGCCTCCACGGGCGAAAATACAGACAACAAGTGCATCCACGTGCATACACGACTATATACCAACATCAAATATATATATATATATATATATACATCACCGTATAGTTCAATACATGTCAAAGGTGCCCTCAGCACCCAATATACAAAAACTACATCAGCCGTACAAAAAGAGCTTCCCCATATGCTCATCAGCATTTGGGGGCAAATACATATCATCTAGTCATCAGGGTCCCTGGGCTCCCCTGGCGCCTCCTCCGCCGGCCCTGCCAGATCATGGCGAGCCCGAACTCTCCGCTCTGCTGGCCCCACTGGATCATCCCGTAGACGGATCCTCATCTCATCCGGCTCTGCCGGGTCATCCCGAGCACCATCCCTGTGCTCTGCCATAAAAACCGTTGTCCTCAACAAGAGCGACCGCCACTCTTGTGGCGCACCGAAGCAACGCTCCACGATGTCCCGGTCCAGGTCTCTCCAGCCGTCCTCGGGGAGTCCAGCTAGAATCATGTCAAATGTCTGTCTGACACCCTCTATGGTATCATCTCGAGGGCTAACCCCTCTCCCACGAGCCGCAAATCCTCCACCACGTGGAGTCGATACTGCTGCAGGAGGTTGAGCAACCACCATTGCCCGCCCCCGACGAGCCACGTAGTCGGCCGGGGGTACAAGACCAACATCTGCACAATGCAAGTAAACCATCATATACATATCTAACTATAATCATAAGCAAATCACATGATATAGTATAAAACAAAACATACCGTCTAAACCCCAGGCCTGTCCCTGGGCTCGAGGCATCTCTGGGTCACCTCGATAGTCCATGCCCGCATATGGGTAATCCTCAATCACCAGGGGCATCTGCTCCCACTACTCATATACCTCCTCCGTAAAAAACCCACGGACACCACCACCACCACGAGGCATCATATGCCCCCACCGCACTATGCATGGCCCACTCACCAGACCATCACGAATGGGCACCCGTGGTCGCAAGGTCGGCACTCGCTTGAAGAAAAAATAGCATAGAAAGGAGGCATAATAGAACTCTCCTCCCTCTCGACAGCACTTGTCCAGATCTCTCTGGACACCAGCTAGAAACATTTGAGCCCAGGCATAATAGGTCCCTCGAAGCACAGAGTCTACCATCATCGTTTGTCCCCCTGACAAACGATGTGGCACCGCGGCACCCAGTACCCGCAGCACACATGCCCCAACATCCCTCATATCCCACTCCCGTAGTGATCGCAGACTCAATGCGCTGTTCTACAAAATGGCCCCATCAACACAAAAGGTCTGCAACAAATCCTCCATATCAACACCTGGCGGGATCCTCGGCAGAAGATATCCCACCTCCCCTAAATGAGGCAACCCCGTGAGAAAATATACATCTGTGAGGGTGATCTCCAACCTCTGTCCCTCAATCATAAAAGCACCCTCGGCAGGCACCCACCAACCCACCAACTTGTTCAGGAGCCGTCTCACTGAACGCATAGGTGGGATCTAAGCAAACTTCAAAAGTCCACTCACCGCTAGAGTCTGTCGAACCCCCGGATCAGTCTGAATCCTCAGCATCAGATCATCATCTATCTCCCGCTCTCGCCATGAAGTCAACGATCTCCTCAACATCTTGCCAAAAAAAATAAGAAATTTTTAGCCCCAGCAAAAAAAAAATTTGCAAAAAATACCATCGTGGCTTTTTCATCAAAAGCTGCGATGATCATCGCGGCCTCCATCCAAGAATCCGCGATGAACATCACGGGTATTGGCGAGCCAGTCGCGATGAACATCGCGACTGTCTCCCATGAACTCGCGATGAACATCGCGGGTTCCAACCTCACAGTCGCGATGAACATCACGACTGTCAGCCTAAAACCCATGTGGTTCATCGCGGGAAGGGACCCGAAACCTGCGATATTCCATGTTGGAAGGTCAACGTGGAATTTCACGGCCTTCGAGGGCCCGCCGCCAAACAAAAAGACATAATTGAAAAGACTAAGGCGAATAGGGTTACCTGAAACTCGCAGAATAGAAAACCAAAGGTCAAATCTCCCAGAAATCGAGAAAGAGCTCTGACTGCTCTGCCAAACTCGCATGTAACAATGACACGTCATATGGGCCCCACGCCCTATTTATAGAAATTCCACCATTTTTCAAACAGCCATTTCGGTGTCATACAACGTCCGTTTCTCAAACCGTTGGTACCGTTGGAATCAGCACAGCGAGAAATTCATGATGGTTCTTCCCTTTTCCTGTTTTCACCAGGTCCATTTTTTAACCATTTTTTGGCCCCCCCTCGTCGCCTCAGTTTGTGTGCCACATCGACCGTCGCCCATTTTCGATAAGCTTCATATCGCCGGATTCATATTTCCGTGCTCGTGATGATGCTTGAGATCATTTCTCGCTCTCACGCCCAGATTTTTAGGGCATTTTTTCCATGCCCCCTCATCGCCTCGGTTTGCGTGCCACATCGGTCGGCATCCACTTTTTATGAACCTTATATCGCCAGATTCAGTTTTCTACGCTCGTGATGACGCTCGAGATCATTTCTCGCTCTCACACCCAGATTTTTAGGGCATTTTTTCCATGCCCCCTCGTCGCCTCGGTTTGCGTGCCACATCGATCGTCGTCCGTTTTCAGCGAGTCTTATATCGTCGTATTTAGTTTTCCGCGCTCGTGATGATGCTTGAGATCATTTATCGCTCTTACCTCCATATTTTTTGGCCACTTTTTCAAAATGCCCTCTCATTGCCTTAGTTTGCGTGCCACATTAGCCACAACCCCCTTTTTTGACAATCTTTATGTCACCGGATCCAGTATCCCGCACTCATGATGATGCTTGAGACCTTTTCTCGCTCTCATCAATCCCCTTTGTTCGGTATAATTTTACCCCTTTTTTAGGCCAAGCAATCCCTTTTACGAAAAAGGCACTTAGGGAGTTTCTGTTAAGCTCTTTTCTGACTCCTAAAACAATGAAAAGATCGTTGAGCAACCTTGCTTCCTTTCATGCTCGCTAAACGTATCGGAAAGGGCATCTACCTGGTATAAGTTTACCCCTTTTCCGGACCTTGTAGACTAATTACGAAAAAGGTATACTCTAGTCACATCGGCTAGAAGAGTTCTCCATTTTGCATCATTTTATGCTTTTTCGGGCCTTGGAGACTAACTTACGAAAAAGAACACCAATGGAGTCCACTTACCGCTTTCAGACTCTCTAAACATGAAAGCAACCATGAGCAATCACCATCCTGGGCTTGTAAAACCAACAGGACAGTAGTCATAACCACTGCAGAGTCTTCTTATCGTTTTCAGACTCCTTAAAAATGAAAGCACCAATGAGCACGAATAGTCCTGGGCTCACAAAATCCACAGGACAGTACCATTTCAGAGCACACTTTTATACCTTCTTGGAGCTCATTAAAACTATGAAGAAGGACCCAATGGTGCTTCTTGGTGCCACAACAGATCACGTTTACTCATATGGAAGCTTCCCCATTTTGGTCGCCTTTGTTCAGAGTATTCTGCAGTATGTCACCCTGAGAACCCCTCGACAGTGCCCATCAGCTTGATTCCCCCCCAGAGTCAATACATACCCTTCAGTCCTTAAAAGCCATGATAGCCACACCTACAAGTTAGTTCCCTACACTTCCAGGTCAACCATGTCATCATGCTCTGAACAAAGGAAGTTTGAGTCTACCCATTGACCCCAGTTACTTCCCATCTCCACAAGTATGTCATTCCTACCATCAGTACTACCACACTTTAGTTCTACACCTCGCGCTCCTATCAAGGAAACATCATTGCCTTGTTAGTTGCTGGTCTCCCTCTGTCGACGACAACCAAATTTATTCCAGAGGATAGACCTAGAGGTCCCTGTGTCTTGGACTCATCACCATTTATGATGAGTGCCTACGAATCATTTCGAGAAGAGTCCTCAGTGCTTCTCCAAATGGTTGTTTCTCACATGCTCGACTTCAACACCTTGATCGCATCATTGAGACTCGCACAGGGTATTGGTCCTTTCAGTTATTAGTCGAAGACCCCAGATACCTCTTGACTCTTCTACGTTTTGAGAAGTCTACATATGGAAAAAACTAGTTACACCTTTTTCTATAGATATCCGGGTTGCGCATGGCGACAGTATTCAGATGTGCACCATTTTTATACTCCCTCGAGTATACAGTAACACATACTTCCCAGAGATGGCTCATAGTCATTGAGTCCCTACAGATGTTGGACACCTTCAGTTTCAGCAGTTCATCAGTTATTCCAGTGTATCAGTTATTGAGATCAGTCATGTCATGATCATGAGTACATCCCAAAATAATGTACCCTCTGGACCATTATGATGTACCAGTAAATTTTTTATGTATTAGATCCCCCTTCTTGGGACTAATTGTTATGTATATGTCTTGATACGAGCATGGGTATGCCTGCCTCATCCATTATCAGAGATTATTCCTCATTCATATTGAGGCCATGTAATATTGTTTATTTTTTGCAGCTTCCAAGGGCCGCGGATCCAGTCTCCAATTGGTCTCTTCTCCTCCCCAAAACCCCAGAAAAAAGACAAAAGAACTATGATGTCTATCGGCCATACGATGAGCTCCTGCCCTCACACATCAGGGAGCAATCTGTTAACACCTAAAAAGTGCTCACTAGCTCATTTCCTTATTCACATGACCCATTTGTCCACTTTTCCACCATCTGAGCCTCTGAAGCCAACAAAAGGTCACCAAAAGACCTTAGTACACCCCTTTTCCCACTCAAAAAGATTATTTTTCCTAAAAAAGCATAAAAAACCCTCAAAAAGGGTCCAAAATTCCCAAAAGTATTAAAAAGGAAATAAAAATATTAATTTTATTCAAAAAAGGAAAAAGGAGGGAAAAGTATCTAAACCATGTTGGTCAATACCATTATGGTTTCCACAAAACCATAATGGTATTCCCCACCACCAAAACCTATAAAAAGGTGGTAGGGGCTCCTCATTTCAGATCCATCCATATTCCTATCCTCATGCTGCCAAAATCTCCCTTGAGTTTTTGGCCATTGTAGCAACCTTGGAGAAAGGACCCATTAGAGATTGGAGCTGCTCACCATTGGAGCTACTCAACAACCTTCATCACTTGGAGGTATTGTTATTGCAAGCACTTGCTTGCCCCCATTTTCAATACAAATTTATTTTCTATATTTCTTGTTCTTGTTTTTTAATTCAAAAATGCACATGCTAGTTTAGTTTAGTTTAGATTTAGTTTATTGTTTTTATTTCTATTGAAACTGCTGCTACTAGTTAGCAGGTGCCCATAGCACTAAGCTTGGTTGCAAAAACAAGCCAACACTCATGAGCTTCACTCTCGTTCTATCACAGAGGTCTTAATTCAGTGGCACGGCATGCAACCAGAGGATGCTACATGGGAACCACTCCTTCAGATTCAACAACAATTTCCACATCTAAAGCTTTGAGGACAAAGCTTTTTTTTAAGGGGGAGGGGATGTTAGGAACCCATGTCTTTATTTTGTTAGTATATTTTTGTTGGACGCATATGCTTTGTAAGTCGTCCCGTAGTATTTGGTGATCAATAGTTTATGTTATTGTTGTTGGCGCATATGCTTTGTAAGTCGCCTGTAGTATTGTTAATCCATAGTTTGTAGTGGCCCATGGTTTTGACCCATAGTATTAGCGCCTAGACTTAGTATATAAGTGTGTGTTGAGACCTATGAAGGCACCGTGAAGTTAATTGTATTGAACTTACTCAAAGGAGGTTGCCCCCTCGAAGTGGCCCGTGATCAATATAAAAGTGATTCTGAGTTCTATTATTTCTGATATCTCGTGTATTTGCATTAATTAATTATTGCAGGTTCATCACAAATATCTGACTCATATATCTACATACAAAAGACAAAGTCCGACGGCGATTGGTGTTGGTGGTATGGTGAGCTCGTCGGATTCTTTTGAAGGGGTCGTCAAATATCCAACCCAGATTACATTATAGGATGTCTGATATCCGGCAACGTTTTCCGTCGGTGGTATGGCAATCTCGTTGGATTCTTTGGAAGGGGCCGTCGGATATCCGACGACTATGGGGAGTTTTTAAATAAAAAATTCAGAGATATTCCATGCCCAAAATGTCTTTTACTGTCGCCGAGTAATTCAAGATATTCCAATTTGGAAAATTTAAGCCAAAGAAAACCATACAGATACCACTATCACTAATCTAACAAAGATAATATATATTAAGAAAACACTAGAGTTAAATTTGTTTTATTTTGAACCCCACCCAATATGTACAAACTGTAAGAGTTTTCTCTAATAATGTTGAAGACATGAACTGCATAATACCAGGGATACCTCAAAGAGTGACCTTGGTATGATTTTTTGGAAAAAAAGAGTGAACTTCTAGTCCACTGACAAATCATATACAACAGAATGCTTCTATAGCTAGGAAAACCATATCCACGTCTACTCAAATGAAACTAGTTGAACCTAAATAATATACAATGGAATTCTTCTATAACTGAGAAAACCATGTTCAAGTCTACTAAAATTAAATTAATTGAATATTTTTTATGATTGTGCTTTAATAGCTACCACAAGAAGAAAAGAGATGATATGTCCATGAATAGAAACCATTAGCTTTATTCAGTCACAATAGTAAAATTTTGTGATAACTTGTAATATAAGAACAATTACTTTCTTGACAGCATCTAAAATAATTTTAAGCCTCTCTAAATTCCGTAATATAAATATATTCATCCAATATCATTCCATTCAAATGATTTAGCTATATATTGTTAATAATGTTAGGATCAATCAAGTGCAGGGAGGATGATCAATTAGGTGCAAGGAGGATCATCTATGATAATGGAGGAATAATTTTAAGCCTCTCTAAATTTTTTCATATCCTCAAAGCTAAACTCGGAAGCTGACTGGCTTGTCAATCATGCATCAAAGCTAGAGGAAAGAACTCTAATAAAAAATTGAGAATCGAAATTCACACCAATTCCCTAAGTTTATAACCCACTCAATCAACATATGTATGGACAAGCCACATAACATTGGAATTAAAACACTTGAAGGGGGAAGGGATGATGCATTAAGCATCAACCCACCTTCAGTACACATGCCCCTATTTTGCGACCTCCATAAATTTGAAGCTATGGATTTCAGTTGCGAAAATTAATATGAGAGTTTGGAAGTCGTTTTATGCACTCATCCTGGTATGCACCAGTAAGTTTGGTCTAGACACCTCAGTATTTAGCAGTTTCAGTCATTCGTTGCCTTTGGTTTAGCATAATTAGGAGTGGGCATGAGTTTCATTCTAATGTTTTGGCTTCAAATACCTTTGATTTCTTCCAACATGGCCTGGGTTATAGCTGGAGCAACATACAAGAATAGTATTCAGCCCTGGTATCAATTGGACCCAGAGATAGTGTTTAAATAGGCCTATGAATTGGGCAATAGACCTCTACAATTTTTCAAGCTTTCAAGTGTTATGGATTCATTATCTTGAATTTCAGTGCTTGACTTGTCCTATTCCATTCTGTATTTAGACTTTGGGGTCAAGGTTTTGTGGGTGCAGAGTTCTCTGGTTTCATCTGACTTTGTTGGGGAACTGACCACCCACGCTACTGGAAATCATGGACAACCACTCCTTTATTTCTCAATGAGATATTCAGGAAATCCATCAGTTTCCAAGATGTCAAGAGGACCTAATCAATGGGCAATAGAACCTTGATTTTCTACTCTTAAAAGTTACAGGATTTTCTTAAAAGGATATCTCTTAAAAGTTACCCAAGACACACAAATTCATATACTCAAGTTATATGATTCCAAGAGCAGGAATCCATATGTTCTAAGGCTAATTGTACCACACAATCAGGCTACCACAGGCATTCCATGTAATTGTTCATCTGAACAAAAATCACGCCCTCTTCCACGACCATGCCCTACAATATCAAAACAGGAAGAGTATATCAAAACACTGGAAGATGTTTTATCATTTACTTTGACCTCTGCATCGAGAACATAAACTATATATAAAATTATGCCTACAATTCTTACAAAACACTTTAAACTAAGAACACAGTGTATTTCAAACATAAGTCATACACAAAGAGTCAAACACTGAAAGATGTTTTATCATCTACTGATCTTTGCATCAAGAACAACAACCATTTAGAAAGTTCCACCTGATATTCTTAAAATACTTAAAACCAATAACACAGTATTTGAAACCCTAGTATTTAAAACAATAATCATACTAGACTCTACCATGCACTAGCTCAAACACATATAAACCCAGGCCTGATATAACTCAAATGGAACCTCTAAATGAAACTCACTACCACTATCAAATCCAACATAGAAAATTAAAATCCATTGTGTTTATCAAAGGAAACTAGTGAATCCCCATAATATAACTATGATAGTTCAACCTGATTCCATATGTAAATGTAGTGCCTAACTCCTTCCTAATCCGTATTGAGATTTTAAGTGCAACAACAAATTCCCAGAAGAGATCCGAGTGCCAATCCACAATTTTTTAGAAAACTGTAAGAGCCTTGAAGAAAATTTATATATTAAACCAGTAAATGCGTGTATATTAAAGGAAATCGAGATGAGGAGGTGTGGTGAATGTTGTAATTGCGGATAGAATTTACCTAGAGCTATATGCTTCATGTTGCTTCACTGGGATAAAATCATCAGTCAATGTTATAGAAGTCAGTAAATGGGAATCACAAGCCAGTAACTTCTTTGGGAAAAATTATCAGTGCAAAAATGTCATTAAGTTTAAAAGAAGAAATAGGCATTATTTTTATAATTTGATATTTCCAAGTAAAACACATTAGTTTTTGTATAAACATGTCAAAATTCACAAAAGATTTGAACCTAGTTTTCCTAATCAACCTTTTTTCCTTCAAAACTACATTTAATACTTGAAATCAGCAAAAATACGAAAATTAACCTTCATTCAAAATTCAATTATGACCAATTATATTTTCCAAATGTGGCAAATCCAATTGGTTTTCTTCATATTGGGCGAATTTCAATGAAGTTCACCGGTGTGGTATGTTATTTTTCCAAATTTGCTTTTGGGTCTACATGGATCATAAAGACTAGATAATATTTAAATTTTAATTGTAAACAAACTAGAGAGATTGAAAAGTAGTAAGAGTCATGTATTTATTTAAAATGATGTGCAACGGTAGGGATCATTTGAGGTTGCAAAAATACAAGCTATCAACTTTCTGAAATTACCAAGATATTTTTAAAGATGCAATTTGAAGGAGATCCAGTGACAATGTGCACCAAGGAGCATAACATGATACCAGGAGCTTTTTAAGGTGCAATTTGAAGGACCCTCCAAGAAAAATCCAGCGGTGATGTGCACCAAGGGGCATAAATTCGATGTCAATGGGTTAGTTTTAATCATGGGGGGTAATCAACAAACAATCAGAATTTCAAGGTTTCATTAGAGACTTGAAAATTGCAAGAGAACAGAGATTCTAAGAAATAATTGTTCGTGGAAACTTAAAGCCATGGTTGAGACCAAAGGCAATTTTGTTCATACTCATGCAAGAAATGAGGTGTAGCAATGGAGGAAAAGTAGTTGCTTGGAAATTTTAAAGAATCTCAGCTAACTGATATTTGCAGTGATAAAAATGGCATGGCAGATACATGAATGCAGCTAAGTTATTGGAACTTGGTGATAATGGAAAACATATCCCAGATGGTTTTTAACACTTCTGCCAACAATCCTTAGCATTTCGCTAGATTATTCATTAGGATGTACCTGATTTTCTAAGCATGTCATGGACAACCTCGGAAGGAAAAACCTTTTCTTGTTCACACAACTCTATTTTCATGTTTCTAGCATTAAGTGGTTGTTCTAGTTTCAGTTATAACATAGTTGCACCATATTCCAATCTGACATCCAAAATCCTACCATGATTTAATTATTGCACATTCCAATATGATTTTGTTGTTATGGATTCCAGTATAACAAGTCAATTCCTAATTCAAAATGTAACATGAATGTTCCAGTTTCCATTATGACTATTCTATGAATGACACTTGCAAGGCCAGCATTAGACATTTTTACCATATTTTGCAGCCTTCACTTTAAGAATGTATGAAAGACAAGCTACCTTTCTTCTAAAAGTGGGATTAATGTTTAGTTTTTTTGCAAATGGGGGTCTCTTATCAGTTTAGAAAGGTAGAAGCCGTAGAACAAGCACATAATTGAAATATAAATATCTATACACTTAGAACACATCTCGTCCATTATAAGGGTGCAGAGCATTAGTGCAATCTGAACTCTGTAGTAACAACTGTGTATCATTTAAAAATAATGAGTGTATATAAAAATTAATAATAATAAGGTTTAGAATTACATTGTGGAAAGTATTGCATACCTCCCTGTTCCTAGTGGTAGCTTTCCTTCTTTTATTAGAGCCCTCTCCCTTCCATCTTCCATTAGGGATTTCCACTCTCTTGTTGGAATCATCGGAGGGCGCTCATACCTAGGTTTCCTTTCTAGGTGAACTCTATATTGGTCCTGGAAAATCTTCATATGTTCTCCATCCTTCCTTAGGACCGTGGCTCGATCGAAGGTCTTATTGTCGAACAGGCCAACCAACCGATCAGTGAGCTCATCTTTTAAATTTTTAATTTGTTATCCCACCTTGTGTGGATGGTGGGCTCGAAGATATCCAAGGACAAATCATTTAGATATTTATAAAAAACATCATTTCCTGCAAAACGATCATGCCATCATTAGTTTAAAAACAATGTTTTATCGGTATATTACAATCAAATTATAAACACTTACATTAAGATTTAGGAAATGTTGCTTCAGCAATATCAATACTAGCAGGCTCTGCATCGACCCCTTCTTTTGCACGATCTGGTGTGCGTCGGATACTAGTGGGTGCACTCACAGTTGTCCTTGAGGGTGTCACGGAATGTGTTTCCGACTATTCAGTTGACAACAATGGCACATGAGATGTATGTGGAGTCGTTTGCTCGTGTGACAACTCTCCACGAGCATCATTGGGGCCAACACTTCCTTGACCACTAGTGTGTGGTCGCAGAAAATCCTGTAAATACAAACCATATTTTATAAGTTCACTATCATATAAAAGTTAAATATATAAAGTTCTAAATGAATATATATTATGATTCAAGATTACGCAACTTACTTTCAAGGCATGAGATCTCTTTACCAAAACATCACCTTGGCTCTAATCTCATCTGTCTGCAGCTGAATGAATAGCAGACGAAGGATATCCTCATTAATATTTCTCAATGTATTCTCTATCATCTTAACTGGATCTAGAGAAGAACCAATGTCAGCATCGTGCATCAACTCATCCACATCAAATTCTATTGATTGATGTGACGTTGGTTCATACGCCGAATCATTGGTCTGCAACAAAAATATATAAAACATTACTGACGTGAAAGCAATAGACTGAGGAAAAAAGTATATTAACAAAACATATCAATCATGATAGATTCCTAAAATTACAATTAGGTTTACCTGATGCCTCAATGATGGTGTTGTCTGATCCAGAGCTGGGTACTTGCCCCGATCATCCCCCTGCCAAAAAGAAGTAGAAAACATTATCATAATGAAACCAATATACACACGAAAAAGACATAACAAAACAAACATTATGCTACATATTATATTGGTACAATTCCAATGAATTATACCTGCTGCCTCGAGTATCGTCTACTCATCAGATCAATGGTTATAGGTGACCTGCCCCGATATGCTAATAGGGAGGTACCCCGATCAGAACCCTGCATCAAAAACATAGAAAAAATCATCTAAACGAAACCAAAATACTCACGGAAAAAACTTAATAAGAAAACAATTTGATGTATTTAAATTGTACAATTACAATCAGGTATACCCATTGCCCCAAGGTTGTTGTCATCTTATCAACAGCAGGGTGGTTTCCCCGATCAACACTCTGCAACAAAAATATAGATAACATTATCTAAATGAATCGAATATACTCTTGAAAAAACACAACAAAAAAACATTTTGTTCATATTAAATTTGTACGATGGCATCAATGTATACCTATTGCCTTGAGGCAGGTCTGGTATCATCTACTGCTAGGGAGATGCCCCTTATAGAACCCTACATCAAAAACATAGAAACAATTATCTAAACGAAACCAAAATACTCACAGAAACAACATAATAAGAAAACATTTTGACTTATTTAAATTGTACAATTACAATCAGGTTTACTTGTTTCCCCAAGGCTGTTGTCGTCCTATCAACAGCCGGTGGTTTCCCCGATCAACAATCTGCATCAAATATAGATAACATTATATAAACTAAACGAATATACTCATGAAAAAACACAGCAAAAAAAAACTATTTTTTCATATTATATTTTTACTATTACAAAGATGTATACCTGTTGCCTCGAGGAAATTGTACTCCTCTGACCATTTGCTGGGGAGATGCCCCGATCACTACCCTTCGAAGTAAATATAGAAAATTTAAATGAAATTATAACAATATACTAACTAAAATTCCTTAAGATGTTAAATTCATTAATAAAAGGTTGGGTAAATGGTTAGATGTACCATTCCCATAGTAACCATGTTTGTATCTACTCGATTCAAATTGTAATTAATAATCAACTCTTCCCCTGCAACTATTGATTTAATGGCACATACAAAAACATGGTTTCCTTCACGCCCCTCAAATATGTAGTTGGGTTGCTTAATTGTAGTCCCTAGTTGTGTACTGTTTATAAACCCCGCAATATTCCCTGTGGCTTTTGGCCTTCCGTCAATGTACAACGTTGCTCCTTTATTTTTATCTTTGTCTTTCAGCTGTAAATAATTTGCTAACAATCCATATCTGCGCATACTTCATGTATATTGGACCAGGTGCATCCAATATTTGTAGTTGTAACAGGTTCCAACATACTTCATCAATTATGTACATCTATCATAACCAACCTTTATGCCATCCATGCAAAACAACCCCAAACCATGTAATGACGATGGTGCAATTCTATATATCCTCTCATTCACACAAAAATATGTGTTCAGTTGAGGAAGATCCTTGGGTACCCATTGTTTCACTAGATGTTTGTACCTCAATGGCACCTTGATGTCGCCTATTGTCTCATCATCATAGCAACATGACCCTCCTTCAACGAGAAAAAATTCTATGCGTTTATGGAATTTTCTTCTGATATTTTGACATCTAGTTGATATAACTCTTGTAGACCTACTAGATGTCTCACTTTCCTCTAGCCTTCCTAAACTCCCCTCGCTCGAGGAAGATAGATCTGACAAATACATATTTGGTTCTACTTGCACCATGGGAAAAAATTTCAAATAGGACCTTGTTGGGTATGCATAGTTCATATTAGAAAATTACAAGGAATTAAAGCATGCATTTTCCACTATCTTAATATGATACTTTTTAAGCTTTCTTCAAATTTGGGTTTGAATCAAGATTAATTGGCGATAAGGTGTCTTCACCTTAGTATACTTAGCATTTTGATGAGTTCCTTATGGTTGTTATAGTCATGCTTGATTGCTTGGGAATGAATGATTCTCGATTGCTCTCATTCTTGTTTGAGTTTAGATGGTAACATAAACTTGCCATTTAATGGGTAGCTTGACCTTTATCGTTTGAACAAGTTTGTATGGTTGTGATCTCCCTTATTGTTACTCTATTGGGACTTGAGAATTCACCATATCATGTCTTCACTTGAGTTTCATTTGTACCAAGCCTAAAGATTTTGAACCGATTACCTTCACTTGCTCTCAGTTACATCAAAATTTCATTTGGCACAAATTATTGTTGCTATTCATTTTGCATGTGATCATTTAAACCTGCCCAAACCCATGATGCTTTACCTTTGACATCACTAGCCTAGTTATATTATGGTTTCAAAATGTAATGTATGAACAAATGCATGAAACAACAACATTACGGTCTTACCTTTAGTTTCCTTCCAATTCCATAGCAAACAACTACCTATGTTAAATTAAGTTTTCTAGTGATGCACCTAAATAATTTAATGTATGTGTATCACTCTACAAGTCTCAATACCTAGAGTGTATATTAACCGATTGAAACAATAATGGATGAGGAAGAAACTACTACATAAACTAAGTTAACCATGGAGGATTCACACCACTTCCTCCCAACATAACACATGTCGGTTCTCCTAGCCAACAATTTTATACAACTTGACCCTATTCACATCACATATGGGATGGAAACTACATGAACAAATTTCCTCTTATTGTAAGGTAACATTTGTGCAAATCTTCAAGTAGTCCCAAACTTAGTGGTAGGGAATAACTCTAGTTTTCCCAACCTCAAATCAACCCTGTATATGTTGGCATTAATAGATTTTTTTTGGTTGAGTTTTGGTGCTTAGATTCACATGTGAGTACACACCTTTATCGTATAAGCATACCCGAGGCCTTACACTATGATATATTATCGTCCTGCTTTACCTAGTCAAAAATTTTCTCATTGCAATTTGGGTGATCTTAGGCAACCAAGAAATCAATGTAGGGAAATTAATAACAAATCTCCTACATCATAGGACTTCAAATCAAACCAACTACATATTTTTATAGTGTCTAATAGACTCTCATGGTCCAAGTGATATAATGAAATAGATAAATCTATGCTAATCTGATAATATTTGGAGTCATTTTTCTTTATCCAAATAAGGTCAATTTTGAAACAAAACATCAGAAATGCCGTTTCCTTCATAGTATTTATCTCTTTCATTCTTTAACTTTACAGTTCAATTTTGGTTTTTAGATTCTAAGTATGTCTGAAAGTACAAGATTAGAAGGTTCACTAATGAAACTAGGCCATAATGAGGCAAATTTGAAAGTTATTTTGCATCAATGTTCATTGTATATTTTATTTGTATACGCAACCCATCAATATGTGCATTCCTATTATTTTCTTATAAAATTTTGTTTATTTTTATTTCTACCTTCTTTCTCTAGTTTATTTTCTATATATTTTTCACCTCGCCCCTAAAATGACTATGGACTTTAAGAGCACCTGTCAAGTGACCCGACGGAACAGACTTCAATAAAGTGGCCCTTCGAGTTAGGATGTGTCTTAATAAGGGAGAATCACCTGATGATGTGCATGACTATAGTTGATAAATGAATTAATGAATTGAATTATATGTGTGGACTGGGATAATTGATTGATCGGTTCTTGCTTAAATGCTTAGCCTTGATTGGTCAAGTCAAAGTATAGTAGGACAGCTACAGCCCTAGCTTTGTGACTTGGGATGACGCAACTGAGATGCGTCATCACTTTCCGCATTTATTCTGAACTTCGGGATGAAGTTCTAAATAAGTAGGTGTGTATGTAGTGCCCCTAGACTACTGTAGACATTGAGTGCACTTGCTTAGTGACCCGACTGTTTGAAACATTAATAAAATAATCCTTTGATTTTATTTTGAGTATATTTCTGATTACAATTGATTATAAATCAATAAAATAATGATATATGTTTGTGAGAAATGTGTGTAGCGACAGGTGAAACGGTTCACCAAAGGACACACAAAGGAATATGAAGGGTCGTAGAGTACGTGTAAATCACACACAAGGGGAGCGACGATGATGTCGACTTCCGACAAGAATACCACGCATGAGCAAATAAGCACTGATCCGCTTGCTCAATAGGAATGCGTGAGGGCATACAAGGTAGGCCACGACGGAGCTGGTCACGTACGAGTTGAGGGGCGCGCAGTGAGAACGGACTCACTCCTCAGCACCATTAGTCCCTAGATAGCATGTAGACGGAGGATGGATGGTAACAATTCCTAAAATCCCTACAAGAGTTCCCGCAAGTCAAAATGGAAAGATGGTGGCAGAAGGGCCCGACAATGCGGTACCCTGTCGAGAATGGAAAGAATGGACGTAAGGACCCAATGATGCGGTACCATGCCAAGGAATGGAAACCATGGATGACTGGACCCGACGGAGTGGTGCCATGTTAGAGAATTAAAATTAAGGAACCAGGAGCCCAACGGCACAGCACCATGATCCTAGTGAGTTTGATTGTTAAATTTAACTGCTTAAAAACTTATAAGATTAACTCTAGATTATTACTTGGCAAATGCATAAAAATATTTTAGGCATTTGCACATGAATAGCTATTTTTCTTGAGCATTTAAAATAATAGAATCATTAGTTAGGAGCAAAATAGAATCCTAAGATTAGACACCTAGTCAACTAAAAGCTAGGAGTTAACTAAAGTATCTGGGGGACAGACTTGAGGAAACCTAGGGATTTAGGTGCATCTCCTAGAAAAGCTGACACTTGGATGGGTGAATGTTTTCTTTTAAAATGTAAAAATAATTATATAATTGTGCATGAAGCGACATGTGTCGCAAGAGGTTTTCCTTTATAAGGAAGACATTGGGAAGGGGAAAGGGGGCCCATAATTTGGACGATTGTCGTAATTTTCGAGTGCCTCAAAGACTTGCTGCTATTTAAAGGGTTTGGCTAAGAAATCCTGTGGGGGAAGGGAAACCCAAGCTGGATTTCTGAAAAACGTGTGTGAGCTCTACGACCCAAAGCTCGGGGGAGGCCATGCGACTGAAAGCATGAGCCTATGGTTGGGTGGCGGAGCTAACGGTTGCTTCGCCTATGGTTATACGAGCTTTTTCTGGAAGGATCCTATGAAAGATGCGGACGACAATGGGCTAGATGGATCGGATTGACGACGACTACTCCTCCGATAGCGGGATCGATCGACGAATGACAGTTTTAGGGATGACCCCACAAACGGGGGTCCCTACATTTGGTATCAGAGCCGATCGAGCCTTGAGGGCACGAGACTCATATTTCTATGAGGGATTGTCGGTAATTTCGGGGAAGATTGGAATCAGCAACGACAACATCTATGGATCTCAACCGACTCCTGGAGCAGCCATCTAATCAGGTTAGCGTGCACTTGATTTTTATATATACTGGATGCATAACTTGTGAATTTAATGCTCTCTGATTTATATCTATAATGGGGAATTTAAAGTTTGAGGATTATGTATATGTTGTTTTCTGTATACATAAGAAAAAGAAAAGGACCTTCTACAGATCGGCGTCCATACGTTTTGTAGATCTCTGAGATTTTAATGAGATCGCTGACCTTTGCATGCCCACTATAAGTTGGAATGTTTGATCATACCCAGAAATCGGATTACAGATCTATGCGTGTCTTGCTTTAAACGATTGCTTCCTGTGTAATTCTATTTTTTTTACCTTAGTCGATGAGATCGTGTTCCTCTTTAAACGATTGCTTCCTGTGTAATTCTTTTTTTTTTTTTACCTCAGTCGATGAGATCGTGTTCCTGGGTGAAGGGATTATGGATCTCTGCGTGGATTATCAAATCCGTAATCTTTGTGCTAAACAAGGAACTCGATTCCGGTTGAATGCTAGTGATCTCTAGACAGAGATCGAGGTCATCTCTGAGTTTTAGCCTTAAACCTATGTTCTATTCTCAGCGACGATTCCATCCATAGGTGTAGAGGTATATGATCTTGAATCCATGTTAAGTACCCAATCTATCTGCTTGTTCCTACTAATATTTTGCCCAGAATGAGTCGATCTCTGTGTTTTAGTTTAACCTCTGTTTATAATTTGGTAGGCAGCGCAACGAACCGGGTTATTGAGTAAAGTAGATCTCTGTGTGCTTTTGCTTAGACCTCTGTATTAATGCTCTGTTTGAAGATTTATGGACAGCCAGGCTTATGTATGAAATCAATCTCTTTAGATTCTTCTGTGTAAATTTTGTATTTGTAAACCTTGGACTGTCAAGCGTTTAAGCCTGAAGTCGACCTCTGTATCTAGTTCTTTCATCTCCAGTTTGCAAATTCCTGGGAAGTCAAGATACTATACATACAGTCGATCTGATCTCGGCGTAATTATTTATTTGAACTTATGTCTACAATATTCGTGGGCGGCCTAAACATCCTGGTTTAATGAATTAAGTCGAGCACTGCATGTTCTTCCTCTTCTAATTTCTCTAGTGAGTTCGTTGCAGCCAAGTGTCGCGCTTTAAGTCGATCCCTGTTTTGTTTTTATTTTTTTTTATTGGATCTCTGGATTGCAAAATTGGGTAGCAGAATGGTGCTTCCAGGATGCAATCGACTCTGCCTGTCCGCCTTTCTTGTGTTGGAACAAGAAACCAATACCAGTTCTATTTTTTTTTCCAGCTGCCCGACACCCCCCTTGAACTTATGTTTCCTCCGTGATATCTGGGACTTACACACTCTCGCTGTCGACCATCTAACGCATAGAGTAAGAGGTCGGTTGGAGTCTTTTCCTGCCACTTGTAGAAGACCCTTTGTAAACTTTCCGTACATCTACCACCTGTTGAGCTCCCTCACGAGCCATCTACCATATCGCAGTGAGGATTAAGAAGTTGTTCCTTCAATACGTTACACGCCTTGGTTACTGGGTTCGGGTGACTGGGAAAAGTTATATATATTTATTTGGACTGGGAAGGACCACCGATGATCAGATTCTAATTTTCCCTGACATAATCACCTTCTATTCATTTATTTAGATGCACCGAAATAGAATCAACTTATTGAGATTTGAATTATGTCGAAATTGATTATTGTTTTATATAAATCATCCATTGGCGCTAATCCGAGGAGTTTCCTCTCGTCTCGTTAGGAGTGGGTTAATAATGCGTGGGTTAATCTTCATTGCCTGTTTTCTCTCCCGCTGTCGATTGGCGTAGAGAACGAAGTGAACGGAGCGAGTGTATAGTTCAACTACATATTTAATCCAAGTGTAAATTTTCTCAAAAGAATTTCTAAGTGCCATGCCGGGAGTAATTGCTAATATCTTAACATCGACGATTATAAGGAGGCTGGAAGAACCTACGACTTAGAAAGCAATTCATTATACATTTAGGATCAATCAACTAAATCAAAATAGAGATTACTGATAGTAAATAGACGATATACATACCAATTTGCTGAGATTCACTGTAATTAATAGATAAAATTAATTTATGAGATATAATGGAGACATGTGCATGTGAAAAATATTATTATATTTGGTGGATAGAAATTCCTTCCTTCGTTCCCTTGGCGGGTCTCTCGTCCCGCTTCTTTTTTTTTAATTTGCTGGTTTAGCAGAATTTGTAATATTGAAGAACGAAAATATGACTGTTTACTAAGTTAGTGAATATGCTCTTTACTATATAATGATTGTTTACTGAAAATCAGGACTTAAATAAAAGATATTAATAGAGCTTTTATAAATTTGTGTATCTATTGGGTTTATAAAAATTAACATCTGGTTCAGTACAGTAGTAGCTAACGCATCTAACCACTTTTAGTTTGAGAATCCATGCCATACACTAACGTGTCGTGCTGTCATCACCATTATGAATTGGTAACGAGAGATAGAGTCTTAATGTATCCATACTTCATGGTTCATTGACACCGCCATATCCCGCGTAGGAAGAGAAAATCTCAGTCCCTATAGCTGCATGAAGAGATATTTTATTTTGGGGAAAATCATATTCTTTTCTTCCCTGGAGAATCAGGCAACTTCGTTGTTGCATTGACGCATGCAGTAAATTAGTATCGACAAGTTCTTAAATAATTCAGATTCAATAATAATTATATATAAAAAATAAATTAGTCAACTATGGTCGAACTCGAACTCGACCTTAGAGCTGGGCGAAATTGAGGTAGTCTATATAAAAGCGATAATGCAAAATAAGAGAATTATGCACACTTCTTATTTTAACGTTGGAACTCTACTTAGAAAAGTGCCTTTCGAGGTGGTTTTAAATGAGAGTTGTGTGAAAGGCATAAGCAAAGATTTTGATGAAAACGAATAAGTAAATAGAGATATGATGTGGAAATTTAGCATTTGAATATGGATATTGCATTTTATATCATATATAATTGCCTAAATGAGAGTGTGAAATATAAGGATAATTGACTTAACTTTATGGGTAATTCTTTTACATAGTATACTTTAGTTTCATCATTAAAGATACATTGCAATAACAGATTATGATCCTATGAATAAATGCATAATAAGATGTATATATATATATATATTTTGGGGGAAGCTGTTAATGTGTTTTTAATGTTATGGATTATGGAGCTTCATAAATACATTGGTTCAAAATTATTAGGTAAACTCTTTTTATTTTGTTCCTTTATGAATTAAATATTTTCCTTATAGATTATTTTTAAAAAGGAGGAATTTATATGTTTCATGTATGTTATGTTGTAAATTGTGATTGACATAATGAAAAAGAAGAATTATATATGCTTAATGTTATATTGTATATTATATTTAGAAAAGGAGGAATTTATATGCTTATATATCTTATGTTGTAAATTTGTAATTGGTATAATGAAAAAGAAGAATTATGTATATTTAATGTTATATTGTAAATTATATTTAGAGAAGGAATAATTTTATATACCTTATTTATGTAATGTGTAAATTGAATTCAGTATGATGAAAAGGAGAATTATATATGCCTTAATCATTATATGGTAATTTGTATTCGGATAAAATAAGAATTTATATGCTTGTAAATTGTAATTGGTCTAATGAAAAGAAAGAATTATATATGCTTTAAATATTATATTGTAATTATATTGTAAATTGTAATCAGTAACAAGAAAAGGAGGGATTATATAGGTTCATTTATTAATTGGTGACATGCACTTAGTATGATGAAAATGAATAGCTTATGTATTAAAATTGTAATTTATATTTAGTAGGAAGAAAAGGGGAATTTATAGGCCATATATATAATTGTTAATTGTATTTAGGAGGATGAAATTGAAGAGTATATACATCAACCATTTATCCAAGAGTTGATACACTTAATGTTATGGAGGTGGAGAATATAAATTTATATGCCTCAATATAGTTGTATGAAGTGGCATGGACTATGACAATGAACATGCTATGACTTGGAAGGTATAAGCGATCATTGCCTAGAAATATTTTGATAATTACAATGATGACTAGAACCAAATAGATATTTATAAGATGCATTACAAGAAACTTATTAAATCTATTGCATTAGTATTGAAGGACCATGTGAAAGTAAAGGAACAAATGAATATAGGCTAGGATATTTTTCTCTCCTGCATAGCCATGGTAAGAAGACGAGTGGATAGATATATTTCAGGAATTTACTAAATGATGGGAAATTGATAAACTGACAAGACACCTAGATACTCAGATTGATGAGACTTTAAGAGATTGTCAAGGGAGAAGAACGAGCTTAAAATTTTGAAAAATAGGATATCAATGTTAATAACACCAAAAGTTGAGCACAATGATGCTAACCAATTGACATGGTCAAACCTTGACGGATAGACGACTAGCCCTCCAGATGGAACTCGATCAAGTTAAGGAAACATGCATGTTGCGACTTGAAGAGTCCACCAAAGTGGTCCAAAGAAAACGTAAATGATGAAATGAAGTAAGGATGTGATAAGTTCATGGATCTAGAAATGATATTATTGAAGAAAGGACTAAGGGTTAAATTTTAAAAATGTTCGACTAAGCCACTAAAATTCTCTATGCCGACAATCCTATCAAATTGAGGACCAACATTAAAAAAAAAAAAAAAAAAAAAATTAGGGGTATTTGGAAGTAGTCTTATGAAATTTGGTATTTGGACTATTAGAGAGTCTCTCCTGATTGTTAAAACCATGATTATACCTTGCCGATTGTTTTATGATGTTTACCTTATCGTCTTGGAGGGAGGATAACCAAATAGATTTGAATCCTTGGTTGGATTTGTTATGTTTTGATAAAATTTTGGGTGGCCATTGACGCAATGCAACTTATTGATAATTTGGACATCGCAGACCCTCGTGAATGAATAAGAGATATAGGAAATCTAGTTGGGACTAACAATTATTGAATGTATTATCGGATGGATGTTATACGAAATTACGATTGAGTTCATGAGGATGTATTGGAACCATGTGGATGAAAAAGAAAACTTATGATTAGAACCGCTAGTGCTTAGGGCCTTGATTTTTGGAGAAAAATAGAAGATAATGGCAAGAAGATGAGAATAGGAAATTGAAAGTTAAGCCTAGTGTCGTAAGGGTGAGAACAAAATTTAAACTTCGGGACGAATTTCTATACAAGAGGGGGTGTATGTAATGCCCCTAAAATGACTATGGACTTTAAGAGCACCTGTCGAGTGACCCGACGGAACAGACTTCAATAAAGTGGTCCTTCGAGTTAGGATGTGTCTTAATAAGCGAGAATCACCTGATGATGTGCATGACTATAGTTGATAAATGAATTAATGAATTGAATTATATGTGTGGACTGGGATAATTGATTGATCAGTTCTTGCTTAAATGCTTAGCCTTGATTGGTCAAGTCAAAGTATAGTAGGACAGCTACAGCCCTAGCTTTGTGACTTGGGATGACGCAACTGAGATGCGTCATAACTTTCCGCATTTATTCTGAACTTCGGGACAAAGTTCTAAATAAGTAGGTGTGTATGTAGTGCCCCTAGACTACTGTAGACATTGAGTGCACTTGCTTAGTGACCCGACTGTTTGAAACATTAATAAAATAATCCTTTGATTTTATTTTGAGTATATTTCTGATTACGATTGATTATAAATCAATAAAATAATGATATATGTTTGTGAGAAATGTGTGTAGCGACAGGTGAAATGGTTCACCGAAGGACACAAAAAGGAATATGAAGGGTCGTAGAGTACAGGTAAATCACACACAGGGGGAGCGACGATGATGTCGACTTCCGACAAGAATACCACGCATGAGCAGATAAGCACTGATCCGCTTGCTCAGTAGGAATGCGCGAGGGCGTACGAGGTAGGCCATGACGGAGCTGGTCACGTACGAGTTGAGGGGTGCGCAGTGAGAACGGACTCACTCCTCAGCGCCATTAGTCCCTAGATAGCATGTAGACGGAGGATGGATGGTAACGATTCCTAAAATCCCTACAAGAGTTCCCGCAAGTCAAAATGGAAAGATGGTGGCAGAAGGGCCCGACGATGCAGTACCCTGTCGAGAACGGAAAGAATGGATGCAAGGACCCAACGATGCGGTACCATGCCAAGGAATGGAAACCATGGATGACTGGACCCGACGGAGTGGTGCCATGTTAGAGAATTAAAATTAAGGAACCAGGAGCCCAACGGCGCGGCACTGTGATCCTAGTGAGTTTGATTGTTAAATTTAATTGCTTAAAAACTTATAAGATTAACTCTAGATTATTACTTGGCAAATGCATAAAAATATTTTAGGCATTTGCACATGAATAGCTATTTTTGTTGAGCATTTAAAATAATAGAAATCATTAGTTAGGAGCAAAATAGAATCCTAAGATTAGACACCTAGTCAACTAAAAGCTAGGAGTTAACTAAAGTATCTGGGGGACAGACTTGAGGAAACCTAGGGATTTAGGTGCATCTCCTAGAAAAGCTGACACTTGGATGGGTGAATGTTTTCTTTTAAAATGTAAAAATAATTATATAATTGTGCATGAAGCGACATGTGTCGCAGGAGGTTTTCCTTTATAAGGAATACATTGGGAAGGGGAAAGGGGGCCCATAATTTGGACGATTGTCGTAATTTTCGAGTGCCTCAAAGACTTGCTGCTATTTAAAGGGTTTGGCTAAGAAATCCTGGGGGGGAAGGGAAACCCAAGCTGGATTTCTGAAAAACGTGTGTGAGCTCTACGACCCAAAGCTCGGGGGAGGCCATACGACTGAAAGCATGAGCCTATGGTTGGGTGGCGGAGCTAACGGTTTCTTCGCCTATGGTTATACGAGCTTTTTCTGGAAGGATCCTATGAAAGATGCGGACGACAATGGGCTAGATGGATCGGATTGACGACGACTACTCCTCCAATAGCGGGATCGACCGACGAATGACAGTTTTAGGGATGACCCCACAAACGGGGGTCCCTACAATATTTTATTTGTATACGCAACCCATCAATATGTGCATTCCTATTATTTTCTTATAAAATTTTGTTTATTTTTATTTCTACCTTCTTTCTCTAGTTTATTTTCTATATATTTTTCACCTCAACTAAATTTAGATTGATAGTTTTATTGCTAAGTTGTTATTGGCAATCTACCTGAAAGTGACACTAAATGCTAACTTTTCTCTATAGTTATTGGTTACTTGTCATTTCATTCTTGGTCTTTGTGTTGAGTGTTTCACCATATCTCACTTTTTCATAAGCAGTAACCTATAACGATAACTGGATACTGGATAATCCCAATACTATGAATGATAAAGCGCATGGTAGCTTGAAGCCTTGAAGTACTAATATCTATTGTCAAATGATCGTTTTCTTGTTTGTGCATTAAAGTATGCAGACATTTTTGTTATATATTCTTCTATGTAATGTAGAATATTCAATTGTTTTTAACATACTACCATTAAGGTGGCATCAAGTATGAATTATAGAATTAATGTGAAATTGTAAGCTTGAGTCCAAGTTTGATATTTTGTTATTTATTCATTTACTTTCCAGTGCTCTTCTCATTTGTTCAAACACAAAAGAGATTTTCAATAATGTTATTTTATTGTCCAGGCAAAGTTGATTCTACAAGCATTGAAGTATGAAACTCATAATCCAATAAAACTTCATTTTTTTGTCAAGTAGATTTTAAGTATGGTTTTTTTTTCTATATGTTTATGACACTTTGACATTGGATCTTGGTATATACTGCTCTCAAGTATTTTTAGCAAGCTTGACACCTATAGATATAACCTCTAATCAATCCCCTTTAGTTTAGAAACATATTTTTTATTGTAAATTTCCTTTCCATATTTTTCAATGAGGAAGGAACAACCTCCTCTGCATCCCTTGTGTACTAGTGAAGGTGGATGGGTGGGATGCCCCTTCAATGCCCCCTTTTGCAAGTGATACCCTAGGGACATTCCTTAGGATGTTCCCTTCAAAAAGAGTGTGTCCTAGATTCCCAATGTTCCAAATGGATCTTTACAGTTATTGTATTGATTTCTTTTTGCTTTGGAATGGGGATAAAATATTGTGGGACTTGCTGATTCAGGAATCCATGCTAGACCATCTCATAAATGGTCTAGATATTAGCAATTTTTGGGTCCTGAACTTATGACACAATTTTTGGTCTATAAACAATGGTTTTTGGGCCTGCTACTGGTGATGATTACTGAAGATCTTCATTAGTGCCAAAATATTTCCTTTTCATCAAGATCTTTCCAATGAGTTCTTGTGTACCTGACATTGAGCTCGCAAGTGAAGGTTGTTTCCTAGACAATATACTGTTGATATTTCCCCATTGTTGATACATGTTGAAGCCACGTCATCCCCCGTGACTCGTCCATTTGGGGTAAGTAGTTTTGGAGATCAGTAGTGACTTCTAGAAGCATAATGAATTTTCCAATAGGCTTACAAAACCCTAAACTTAACCCTAACTCTAGCTAGAAAAAACCTAGCAGAAGGGAAAAGGGTTCACTTTCTCTAGTTGTTATCGTTGTTCCATATTATGAGCAGCGAGTGTGGAGGGGAGATTAGCATAGGAGAGTGAGAGAGACAATCTATAGAGCATTGTAGTATATCATAGATGATAGTGTCTCATAGATTTGCACTGAGTTTGGGCCTCTTTGTAATTTATATTGTCATCTCCATTATAAGTAGCATGAATTCTGTGTTGATCAATCAACATCATATAAAGGGAAATATTGAATGATATGTCTAGACCTATTTTTTTATTATCTAAGCATCTTGTTTCCATAACTACATTTTTGCTTTAGTATTTAAAAAACTATTATCTCTTGGATTGGCAATTTTTTTGTGTAAATCAGAGAGTAGAGTTATATGTTGTTTAAAGATTGTTTAGTAATGATCAACTTACCTCATGCAGAGCATGGGAGGATTTTGGATGAATTTTTTGAGTTTACCACAGGGATAGTCTATCTTTCCTTGTAATTTTGATATGTTGTATGTTCGTTTCTACATAAGAAGAGAATAAATTTATGAACGACACAAATTTATTACAAGAAGAGTAGTGTGTTCTGATTATGTGAATGGCTCAAATTTTCCCATTGCATCTAATGCATTTGGAAAAGTATTGGAATGTCTATATTTGGAAATGCATATAGCGTGTGTTTTGTTTTAGAAAATATCAAGTGTCTAAAGGAACTAAATTTTGTCTATGCAAAATTTGGATAAATGGTGTAGTTCAACATTTGTCCTTTCTTCCCAACTCAGTCTATTAAGCAGGATTTGTGTGTGGAGTTTTGGTTATTTCTTTCATGCCTATCTCAGACATGAAGGGAATGTTGTAGGCTAAAAAGGTGGGGAGAATATGGAATGCCAAAAATTATTAAATGGGCATCGAATAAAGTGACCTTTATGTAGTGATATGTATTATATTTTGTCAATTTTTGTACCACATTTGCACCATTTGTCAATCTAATGTTTACTACCATAACATACTTGCAGGGAAATTTCAAGCTGATGTTGGCAAGGCTTGGGATGCTAAGATACTTGTCAAGAGAAGTAAAATATTATATCATGCAAATAGTATATCATCCTTGTAAAGAGCAATATCATTCATGTGGAAAAATGCCTTTTTACTGGTTGTCTACAGAACATTTCCCCTCAATTTTAATTTTAATGATTGCTACTTATTCAGCACTTTCAATTTCACTGAAGAGATTCCTACAAGCAAGGTCAAATATATGCAATAGTGTTAAATTTTGAGCATTAATTGACAATACTCTAGGATCTTTACTGAGAGAATAACATATACAGTATATCAATGCATAACAATCATAATAAGCATCACAAGCATCATAAGAATCAAAAGCATGAGAGACAAGAGACACAGAATTTCTATGGGAAAAACCCTAAGGTGAAAAACCCCACAACTTCCTCAGAGATAGAGAGAGCAATGGCTCAACCAAAGTACAACCAAAATACACTGAGATAGTCTCCTAGTAGCAGATGATCCTCCTCCTCACTAGTGCACCACTTTCTGAGTGAGAGAAGTGTGAGTTTCTAAGTGATCCAAATAGAGATCTCCCGATCTCTGTTTATACTAGTCTGTTTGCCCAGTTACACTATGGAGCCGACTTGTCTAGCTAGGTACATCCACAATATAATATATATTTCAGGGCCGACCCCACACATGGTGGTCTAATAACCCATCGCCAAGTACACACACTTGCGACACTTGTCAATACACATGACGACACTTCCTTATAGAGGAATAACACATCTCTTATAAGGGTACAATAAATATATATGAAATACATAGATGAAATACATTCTGAAGTTACATATACATCAACACTCCCTCTTAACTAGGAAGGTATTTCTCGACACAGTTCTGCTAGACAAGTCTTCTTCTCAAGATCATCATCATCGATGCATCATCATCATCATCATCACTGCTGCTGCTATCTCAACCAATCTCTGACTCTACTCATCATAGGAAGTTCTACAGAGCCAGTCCTTTTTCATACTGGATGTAGGCCCACCACCTGCAGGTCTTCATCATCACTGGCCATACTGTGGAATCCTCAAGACTTATTACATGAGTCAATAAAACCACGAAAGAGCATCCCAGGATTGATTACAAGCACACAACTCAACCTCTCGGATCTCCCAGGATCTTTTACATGTTACTGCACAACCTATCCACGGCCACAGAGTATCACGAAGCACAACCCAGATGCACACACACAGCACTTACACTCACCGGCATGGGAGGACCAACCTACCACCATCCGTGAAAGGCTCACAGCATTTACATCAACAACCATGGGAGAACACATCTGCCACCATGTCGGAGAGGCTCTGCACTTACATCAACGCACATGGGAGAACACATCTACCACCATGTCGGAAAGGCTCTTCACTTACATCAACACACATGGGAGAACACATCTACCACCATGTCGGAAAGGCTCTGCACTTACATCAACGCACATGGGATAACACATCTACCACCATGTCGGAAAGGCATTGCACTTACATCAATGCACATGGGAGAACACATCTACCACCATGTCGGAAAGGCTCTGCACTTACATCAACGCACATGGGAGAACACATCTACCACCATGTCGGAAAGGCACTGTGCATCTGTGTCTTCGGAATTCATCACACATAATCCAACTGATTATGTAATGTATCCACCTAATACATATGATCATCCTGATCATCATCACTATACCATCCTGGTACATATCATCTGGAGCAACATCCTGAAGCTCATCATCATTATCATCCTGATCATACAATGCATCCACCTGATGCATACCAAGTATCTATTTGATACATATCATAATACATGATCTACCTGATCATACAGTGTATCCACCTGATACAAATACAAATACATGATACATATCAACATACATGATCTACCTGATCATACAATGTATCCACCTGATACATATACAAATACATGGTCCAAGCATCCAACATGATGCATATACAAAATACATACAAATGATCCAACTAATCATATCCATCATCCAACATGATGCGTACATACATATACATGTAAATGATCCAACTGATCATACAAAGAAAAAACTAGAACATCATCCTAATGCTCATCATCTAGCGCTTACATCCACAACCATGTGAAGGATCCTCCTTCCAACATGCTTGGAATGGCTTCAGCAAATGTGTCCATCACTTCTTCCTTGAAGTGTCCTCGATCTGAAGAACACCAAGCCTCTCCCTAAAGTATTCGAACTTTACTCTGGCTAGTGGCTTCGTCAGTACATCTGCAATATGCTCGTCCGTCACAACATACAAGAGCTTCACATCTCCTCTCTGCACCATATCCCTGATATAGTGATATTTGATCTCTATGTGTTTCGACCTGTCATGAAACACTAGGTTCTTAGACAGCTTCACACAACTCTGTTTATCACAGAAGATACCAGTGGCATCCAATGGGAGATCAAATAACTTAGACAGTAGCTTCCATAGCCATAATGCCTCACAACTAGATGAACAGGCTGCAACATACTCTGCCTCAGCTATACTCAGTGCTATGCAAGACTGCTTCCTGCTAAACCAAGAGATCACACCTGATCCCATACTGAAGCAGCACCCAGATGTGCTCTTCCTATCTGCAGCACTGCCTGCCCAATCTGAATCAACATAACCCTACAGGTTAAACTTTTGATTCGCTTCATACTTGAGCCCATAATCCACTGTACCCTTCAGGTACCTCAGAACATGCTTTACAGCAACCAGGTGAACACTCCTCGGATCCGTCAGGAACTGGCTCAATGTGTTCACCGCAAAGCAAATATCTAGTCTTGTGTTTGTCAAGTACATCAAGGACCCAATCATCTGACAATACATAGAGACATCAATCGGATCAGATGAAGCATCACATAGAAGCTTTAGATTCGATGCCATGGGTGTGTCCATGGCCTTGCAATCCATCATCCCGAATCTCTTCAGGATATCTACTGTGTACTTCCCTTGACCAAGGAAGATCCCACCTACATTCTGCCACACCTCCATACCTAGGAAATAATGCATCATTCCCAAATATTTCATATCGAACTCAGTAGCAAGCTTCCTCTTAGTATCTGCAGTCAATCTGTCATCTCCTGTTACAAATAAGTCATCCACGTACAGAAGTAGAATCACAGGATTTCCTTCCTCAACCTTGTAGTAAAGGTTGGAATCCGCTTTACTCTTGGTAAAGCCCAAACTAGATAGGAAACTGTCCATCCTACCATACCAAGTGGTTGCTCCACATATACTTCTTCTTCAAGTACACCATTCAAGAAAGCTATCTTGAAATCCATTTGGTGTATCTTCTATTTCATCACTTTTATATTTCTCTATGTTGCTATCTGCAGCATGCTTGATCTGATAGATCCATTTGGAATTCACAACAAACTTCCCTTCGGGTCTTGGGACCACATTCCAAACATCAATCTTCATGATTGACGTATCATGGCATTCTTCCCGTATCCTGGGAACTTCAATATCTTCAATAGATAATTTTGTTGCTTTGAACAAATGTTGTAGTCCTTCTTTTGTAGGTGAAGGTATACAGTGTTTCCTACAAAACAAGTTAAATTGCATGATTAGAAACATCTCATAATTTTCAGAACAAATTCTTTCACATAAAGAAATATGTCATACAGTCATGCAATTGTTTAAGCCAATGCTTCAATACAACATTCATCCATATCCCGTAACTTTCTAGATGCCTTCCAATCTCTACCAGAACATTGTTAAGAGTTTGCACTACTCCCAACATGTCAGCAAAGAGGTTTCATTCTAGATAAGTAGCAATGGAATGTTGTACAGTGACATAGGCCACTTACCCATCACATGCATATTAGTAGTATACTGTTCATTAATGCAATCATTCTAATATGCACAATACATATCCTAAGTCTAGGAACATAAGCATATACATCATTGAACAATTTTATTTAAACAAACAAATATGTAAGAATTGGTAATTAAAATACTTATCTTTGTTTGTTTGTTGGGTGGACTCCCTCTGAGTCTTTGTTTCCTTGCAGGAGCTGCTGAAGTAGCTTCTTCTACACCTTTCTGTTGTGGAATGTAGAAACATGGTCAACTCCCTCTGAATATCTACATCCTTGCAGAAACTACTGGAGTGTGCTTCTTCTTGATCTTTGCTTCCTGGATTACCTGTCCTTGAACTCATATTCATCCTTGGTCCGTATGCATGCTTATTAGTATCATGACTGTGTTATCATTGTGATCTCATACAAAATCATACATTCATTAGTATACTATCAAAACACAATAATATCAAGCATGTATAGTCATGATCATTTCAAACAGAAATAATAAGCATTAGCATTCAAGGTTTATATATAGGACTCTTATGGTTAGTCATATCATAAGAAACATAACATGTCTAAACCTGTGATTACTCAAACCTATGACTCTTCAGGTTAGTCATATCATTAATTAAGGTAAGACACATAATATGCATATACCCATGATTATTCAAACCTATGACTTTATGAACAATCATCATCAATCATGCCAATCATACTTATATAAGAGATCCTATGATATAAGGAAAACATACCTGTTCACCATATTTGTTAGTTATGTCTAGCAATGTTTTCTTCAATGACCTGCATAACTCATAAGTTAACCTTTTCAAAACCAAATCATACATACCTCCATGTGATCCATGACTATGGATGAATCTTTTTCTTCATGTCACCATAGCAAGTTCAGGTTGTCCCTTCAATTTATACAAACCTCCCTCTTGCTCTCCAATTACTACTGCATCATTTATGGTCTTACCTTTTGGCCACATTAGGACTTGGCCATCCACAAATGCAACCCTCATACCTTTTGCATCCAATGCAGAGATGGAGAGTAGCTTCTTCTTGATCCCAAGTACATAAAGAACTTCTTTCATCTTCAAGGACTTTCCAGAATCTAGGTTGTAGGAGGCTTCACCACTTCCTTTGATAGGGTATTGATAGTCATCCCCAAGTTTCACTTTATGGGGTGATTCATGTTCAGATAGATTTACAAAAGATTCTTTAAACCTAGTCATGTGTTTGGAAGCCCCACTGTCAATTAACCAATCATTACAACCATGGGAGATAGTACCTGTGAGAGCAGAGATTAGAACATACTCTTCTTCACTTGATGAGTCATCATCACTATCATCACTTTCTGCCCTATCCTTCTTCTTGGGTGGTTCATCATCTTCAGCAGCATGAGCATGATATATTTTCCTACTGCCCTTCTTCTTCTTGATGTTGTTGTTCCTTTTGTTCTTGGGACATTCTGAAGCAAAATGACCTTTCTCATTACATGTGAAGCATCTAAGATCTTTCTTATCTTTATGTTGATGATAGTGTGAAGATTTCTTGGCATGAGAGTGCTCTCTCTTTGACCTTCCTTTCTTGGTGTGTACTGTGAGAGCTTGATCTTCACTTCCCATCTTTTCTTCTCGGGCCACAAGCCTTGCTTCTTCTTGAGAACATTCTTCTCGCAATCTGTTGAAGGAGATCAACTTCTTCCTTGCAAAAATTCCTCGAATAAAGGAATCCCATGACCTAGGTAGGCCATTTAGAGTGGTCATGACAACTTCACCATTCTCCACCATTTCATCTACAGCTTCCAGTTGTTCCTTAATTTGGGATACCCTAGAAAAATAAGATTGAATGGTTTCTCCATTCTGAAACTTTACTCCTTTCAATTGGTTCCGCAAGGTCATCTTCCGATTTATGTTCTTCCCTTCAAATAGCTTGGCCAAAGAGTCAAACATCTCCTTGGGTGTCTTTAGAGAAGACACATGGGGTATGAGGTGGTCTTTGATAGAATCAGAAATGATTCTCTTTTCCTTGACCAAGTTCTTCTTATGCAATACTTTAGCCTCTTCATCCTCTGGGATAGGGATGTCTTCCTTTATATATGAGTCCAACTCATTCTCTTCCAGGATTAACCCAATCCTATACTTCCAAGCTCGGAAGTTATCAGCCTCTTCAAGCTTATCCTCAAACTTGGTGTGGTGAGACATCTTAAAGAGTACTTCAAATGGAAATAGAAAAGATTTAGGTCTTACCACATGAAATGCTGAAAACTGGATCTGGTCCTGGATTAGGGTTTGTCGAAAAAACCCTAAAAATTCAAAATGTGAATTTCAACTTTCTGAAAGGATAGAAAGATGCACCTTGATGAGCTGATCAGCCCGGTGTATTCAGAATTTGAGATCAGCAAAGCTTTACCCTTCATATTTGCCTTTTTGTCCTCCCGAGTTCACTAGGGAGAGCCCGGAATTAGGGTTTGAGTTTCCCGGAGATCTACCCATCCAAAAATCTCAATCCAAATCTCTAAACTTCGATTTTTGCAAGGAGCTTCCAGCTATGTCTTCAGATTTCAGAAATTCCTATTTTTGTGGAAACCCTAATTTTTAGGGCCAAATCTAAAAATGCTCAGAATTAAATTCTGATTGGACAGATAGATTCTCCTTCATGAGTAGAGTCAATCTACTATACTGCTTTTCCAAAAATTGTGGAGAGAAACCCAATAAACAAGAAACTCAAGTTTTTGTCACTGCAAAATGTCTTCTTCTCAGGTTAGCTCTTATACCTTGTTAAACTTTGAGCATTAATTCACAATACTCTAGGATCTTTACTGAGAGAATAACATATACAGTATATCAATGCATAACAATCATAATAAGCATGACAAGCATCACAAGAATCAAAAGCATGAGAGACAAGAGACATGGAGTTTCCGTGGGGAAAACCCTAAGGTGAAAAACCCCCACAACTTCCTCAGAGATAGAGAGAGAAATGGCTCAACCAAAGTACAACCAAAATACATTGATAGTCTCCTAGTAGCAGATGATCCTCCTCCTCACTAGTGCGCCACTTTCTGAGTGAGAGAAGTGTGAGTTTCCGAGTGATCCAAATAGAGATCTCCCGATCTCTATTTATACTAGTCTGTTTGCCCAGTTACACTATGGGGCCGACTTCTCTAGCTAGGTACATCCACAATATAATATATATTCCAGGGCCAACCCCACACATGGTGGTCTAACAACCCATCGCCAACTACACACACTTGTGACACTTGTCAATACACATGATGACACTTCCTTATAGAGGAATAACACATCTCTTATAAGGGTACAATAAATATATATAAAATACATTCCGAAGTTACATATACATCAACAAATAGCTCCTTGTAACTACCTCTTATTTGACATTTTCAACCCCATTTGACACAATGTAATAGCTCCTTGTAACTACCTCTTAATTGACAAGCCAAAAATTACAAACTTTAGCACTTTGAAGGTGAACATAAACAAACAGAAAAAACAAACTTCTCTACTATTGTAATGATGATTTCCTTCACCCTTTGTAATCAAAATAGTAATAATTTCATGATTGTGGGTTTTTGGATGAGTAAATTCATGTCATGAAATTTATGTGTCACCGTCCTTATCTCTATCCCATGGGGAAAATACTCATTTTGTCTAGTCATGACCGTTTGCCAATATAATATGGTTAGACTTTGCTCATCCCAGATCTAATACTTATGGAAGAATGGCCAAATGAATAGTTGTGGTTGCCTATGCTAAGATGCATAATAAGAAAATATTCATAAATGGGGAAACATTGCATTTGGTGGATAAAGTCATCGTTTCTAATGTGTTAATTTTTTCTGATAACGCAAAATTGTTCTATTATTATGGATTTCATTTCCAGAAGTTTGATTTCAGTGATAGAGCATAATCAAGATCAAAATTCATTTATGTATAGGATCTGTTTTGGTGAAGCATGAGGGCTATGATCCTTTCATTTATGGATTATAAGAGCAAGTTTCTCATAGAACTTGAAGTGGTTGACAGAGAAGTCTTGAATAGAATTTGAGAGATTCACTGAAATGACTGCTCAACTAGATGGAAATTTGATAGTGAAAGAAGATGCATTGAAGAAGCGACAAGCAACTATCCAAGAGACCAAGAAAGTCCCTTCCATTGCCACTCGGCTCACCCCAATTCACACTTTTGTTTGAATGGGTGAAAGGAGAGATCAAGCTCACCATTGAGGACAAGCCACCTTTTAAAAAGAGAAACAACCCCAAGGAGAAACTATTATCCAACAATTTTCCATGTAGGATAGCATAGACCCTAACCATTTCATTTTGGGTTGGTTGCTTCCTAGGGTTGACATCAAAAACAGGTTGATCAAGAGTGTACACAATAGATCCATTGCATCCTTTGAACATTCTAACCTCAATGTCTACTACAGATTCCCAATTACAATGGTTCATTTGACTAAGGAATGGATAACATCCATAAGGCTGGACTACCACATGATCTTGAGGAAATGGTGGGTAAAAGCAAAAAGATTCAAATCAAGAGACATTGGCCTTTATTCTACCAAGTACATGAGACCACCTTACCAAATGGTGGCAACATTAATCTCTATATTATACAAAGAAAGGATGCCATGAAATTCTGGGAATCCTTGTTTCCCCTATTGCATCAAGTGACTTCGTTGGGTGTCATTTTCAATTGGGGAGCCATTCTATCTTCCAATCTGAAGTAATCCATCCATGTTATAAGGAATACATCCTTGGGGAAACTCTCACAAATTTACATATTTTAGACATTATATGCACAACAAATATATTTCTAGGAATGGAGTGGAGGTGGTTACCAAAGATCAAAATCTAGTTTAATGCATCCCATTATTGGGCCAAATATATCATTTAAAGGAACTATTTTTTGTTTGAGGTCCTTGTTCATCGACCATGCACTTTAGAAGTAGCCCCTATAGGGCCCAATCACTTGGACTTTGACCTTGAAGTATTTCTTGGATGAATATACCCTTCCTTGGTGCACAAACCCTAATAATAAGACCTATACCCTACTCTTGGGACAAAAAAATCCATTTGAAGGCCTTGTGTTATGGTCTAGGGCCCACGTATGGTCTATGTGCCTTATAAGTAGTCATTTTAGGGACCATTCCATTGGAATTCAACTTTGAAGCATGCCTTGACTAAGGATACCCTTCCTAGTGTCATTAACCATGAAATCAACTTGTATCCCAAGCTTAGACCAATTATTCCCTTCGAAGGACCTATATCATGGTTAAGGGTCATGTACATGCCCCTAAAGCATGTCTTGGGTGAGGAGATCCTCCTCAATGCATCAAACATCAAAATTAGGCATGTATCCTACTTGTGGACCAATGATTCCATACAAACGATGTACCTATGTCACAGTTTGGGTCCCCATTCATGTCCCATATGCTTTAGAAATAGACACTTTAGGTTTCAATCTATTTAGTTTTGTCCTCAATGCATGTTTTGAGAAAGGAGAATCTTCCCTAGTTTACCAAATCTCCAAATTAGTCTCACATCCCACTCACATGCCAAATATTCCTTATGGTGGGATTGTATTGTGTTCAAAGTCTTCATTCAGCTGTCATTTGCATAAGAAGTAGTTATTTTAGGGCCTAAGTAATTAAAATTTGGACTCAAACATGTCTTGGGTGAGGAGGCCTTTCTTTGGTGTGCCAAATCTTAGACTGGTTCTAGATCCCACTATCCTCCTTTTAGTGTTATCCTTCCTTCTTCTAATATAAATAACTTGTGTCCTTAACCTTGTTATCGCCGGCTTATAAAAGTAGGGCGTAGGACTTGATTGACACAAGGTAAAGGCCATCTTATCACTCGTGAAAATATCATCTCACCTAAAAGGAGGTTGTGACTAAATACAAAACAAGTTCTTTAACCCAGATGGATTAGACCTGTACGACCCTATCTAAACCAATCTTTGATTATTAAAAAAATGTTTGGCGAAGGTTTTTGGAATCGACCCAACTGCACCAAACATTAGAATTTGGCATTTATCCTATTTTAGGGTTAATGATACCATCCAAAGGGAATGTCTCATGGTCTAAATCCCCCACCAAATTTTGTTTTCCCATTTGGGTTTGCAAAGCAAATTGGGGTTTTTTTTGTTAATTATTTTTGTGATTGGGTTTGGTTACATTTTTGGCTTAAGAATTATGGTGCTTAAGAAGTATGGCTTAAGAAGTATGGTTACTAACCAATTTGGGAGGCATTGCAGCCTATATGGCTTCTAGACCTCCTCGACGACCTCCTTGAACTCCTTTGTGACCTCCTCGACCTCCTATTCGACCTGCTCGACCTCCTTGACCTCCGTTGTGAAACCCTAAACCTCCTCGACCTCCTTTGTGGCCTCCTCAACCTCCTCCATGAACTCCTCTACCTCCTTTGCGACCTGTGTGGTAACCTCTGCGACCTCCTCCACCTCTTCTATGAACTCTGTAACCTCTGTGAGATCCTCTTGTGCGACCTCCGTGGAAACCTCTGCGAACTCTAAGCTAGAAACTTAATGTCAGTAGCAACTGAAATTTGTTCTAATATCATTTGCCTCATTAAATTATCGATAGGTTATTACTTTAATGTATACATATTAAGGATATATATAAGACCTTGTATGGAATATTAGGTCACTTGGAATCAGTGTCTTTCTCATAACATAATTTTAATAGTGCACATATAAGAGTTGAGGACATATTCCTTAAATCTTTCAACTAAATAATATTTAGTAAATTGATAAAAAACTTTAATATAATAATTATATATTATTATGAAACCTCCCTAATATGATTAAAGAAGTCATACTTACAACCACAAGGTAACATATAAGAGGGTGGGATCCTTTTAGCATATTGCCAAACAAACCCGAAACATCGAGCCAACATTGGATATAAATCCTCCATACCATGCTCGATCAAATTTATGACTTTTAGAAGATCTTGGAATAATTATCTATCAATTGTTTTTGTCTATAAAAGTTTGTAGTTGTTTCAAGGTCTAACAAAAAAGAAGATAATTGTTATTTAACTACTGGAGATGCATTTAATTTATTATCTATTTAGAGATGTTAAAAGAAAAATGCAGGGTTGAACCAACTTGATCTAGGTTTATTTTATTATGCATTTAGATTATTATGCATCTCGATATGTTAAAAGAAAAATGCAATCTTCTGACTGATTAAAAAATGCAATATTATATATGTAATAATGGAGATTGGAAGGGCAAGATAAAACTTCAAAACGCCAAAAAAATTTAGTTGGAAGGGCATATGTAAAATTAAATTACAACCGTAACTTGGGTCATGAAGGACTCTATCAGATATTTGTCTAGAATTTATGAATCCATAATGAATTTGTTATTTCCCTTTGCCTTTCTTTACTTAGTCCACTTATGGACCAAATATCGTTAATCACCTTCATATAATTGTTTAGTACATTGATAAAAGACATAATAAGATTGGTTCAAATGTATCTGTGCTTTTTTTTCATGTGCTTTGGCAACAAACGACTGTATTATAATACTCTAAAAATGTATTTGGATAGGGTTTCCATTGTTCATGTTCGGACTCACTTTGTTTGAGTTAATGTATAACATTTTATGAAGTCAAGATCTGTGTAAGTAGATGATGGCAATGCCTTTAATGTGAGTGATAATGAAAATTGTTGTGGAATATAAGTTAATAAAGGTTGTCTTTTATCCCTTACTCTAGATTTTGATATTTGCATTAATAACTAAAAACAATTCAAAAACATGTTTGGAAGACCGCATCTAGAAAGGTGTCAGCTTCAAGAACTTTGAGGATGGATACTAGATTCAAAGAGTCTATTTTATTGTAACAATCAATTTCCATTTAGGAATATTTGTAGAATCTTCTATAACTACCTTATGTGGTATATACTGTAGAGGATAGGGTTGATTGTTATTTTTTAAAGTTCATTAGGTTCAAGTCTACCTTATTGTTTTGAGGTTTAAGTGCTCTACCCCATGTTATGAGGCCATGCACCCATGTTGTGATGTATTATTACGTGCTCTCTTTCTATTAGAAATATAATGGAGACTTATGGAGGCTCTTATTATGTGATTATGATCTTTACTAATTACATGGATGATACACTTGATTTTGTTCTACATTATGTTGATTTTATGTTTCTTCTACGTTTAGAATGAACTTTTAATAGCAAACTATGAAATAGTGTATGTGACCAACACACTTTACTCGACACCATCCTTAATGGAAACATCATACATACCTCATTTGAGACCTCCTCTTTTCTAAGGTTGAAAATCTTGGTATTAATAGAATACACTAGCCCTTTGTTGGAGACCTTTGTGGACAATGAATCTTTAAATGAGTCAACACATTCCATGCAAGAGAACTAGTGATGCAAAAATTTTATTATTAATATTATTTATATAAGTAGTTTCTTTTCATGGTTTTCAAATAAGCATAAACATAGATATAGACAACAAGTTTACTTGTCATTTTTGGAGGACCTTGTGGAAGAAGCCAAATACAATATTGTAGTTTAGTGCTTCATATCATTTGCATAATAATGACAAAACTAAGGTAGTTAACAAGAGCCTTGAAAACTATTAATATGTCTAGTTCAAGAAATAATATGGTAGTGGGATGCAATGTTGGCACAAACAAAGTTTGAGTACAACAATTCGTTGAATAGATTGATGTGAAGGCCACCTTTCTAGATTGTGAAGGATAGATCATTGAGAGAAGTGGTAGATATGGAAATATTTCATGAAGTAAGAAAGAGAAGCATTGATGTAGAATCATTTATAAAGCATAAGAAAGAAATGCATGAGCATGCAAGAAAAACTCTGCAAGTGATGTAACATAGTATATAAGTGAATTATTGATAAGAAAAGAAGATAGTATAGATTTGAGGAGCTAGGATTGGTGTTAACATATCTATGGAATCCGAGGTTCTGAATATGAACATATAACACCTTGAATATGAAGAAGTTAGGACCTTGTAGGATTCCAAAGAAAATTTTAGATAACCCTTATGTGTTGGAATTGCCAGAAGGATTGGACATTTCACCAACATTCAATGTGACATATTTGTATGAGCACCATGAGGGTATTGTGGATGGGGTGAGTTGGCCATTGATTGGAAAACACAGATTCCATATTAATAAATACACGAAGGGTAATAAAATTGAATAAATGCTTGATTTGTTGGGAAGGTAAAGGCTTAGAAAAAATCTAGATGGATTTTATAAGAAGAGCTTCGCCAAGTAAGAAACCATCACAAGAGTAATCATATCCCATTCTCATGAATACTATGATAGTCAATTTATGATAGTCAACTCATTAATGCACAAGGCATGATACTACAACATGATAAGGTCCTAGTGTATTCTATGACACATGTTTATTGTGATTTTGTGTTTCACATGATAATAGATTATATGAGCATTGGATCTAAATTTTATGGATCCATGAAATGATTTAGTTAAGGGCATCTTGGGTTGATAGATACATTGACCCAACACCAACTCTTGCGAGATTGATACTATTTCCTTGTAGGAATATTGTTGTACATAATATAGTCACCCCTAAGGAGATAAGTACTCAAATGTAGTTTCATGTCACAACTCAGATAATGTCTTTCAAATCAATAACGTACGATTTTTGAAACAATGATAATATCTATGCCATCACTTAAATTTAAATTTAATGCACATTAATTAATCTATAGGTATGGTTTTTTATGCTCGAATTGTCAGTGTCAGTCATGTTTGAGTCTAGAAACCCTCCCACGCCGTCAATGCATGCGTCTAGTCTAACCATGCCAAATTTTAGTCCAAGCAAGCACAAATTTAAAAAATTTCAACATTGGCCCCGTGTAGCACATTAATTAATCTATAGGTATGGTTTTTGATGCTCGAATTGTTAGTGTCAATCATTTTTTAGTATGGAAACCCTCCCACACCATAAATGCATGCGTCTATACTAATCATGCCAAGTTTGAGTCCAAGCAAGCACAAATTTAAAAAAATTCAACGTTGGCCCTGTGATGTAGCACATTAATTAATCTATAGGTAATATGGTTTTTTATTTTCGAATTGTTTTTGTCAGTCATGTTTGAGTCTGGAAACCCTCCCACACCCGTCAATGCATGGGTCTAGTCTAACCATGCCAAATTTCAGTCCAAGCAAGCACAAATATTAAAAAAATCAATTTTGGCCCCATGTAGCACATTAATTAATCTATAGGTATGGTTTTTGATGCTCGAATTGTTAGAGTCAGTCATGTTTGATACTGGAAACCCTCCCGCACCTTCAATGCATGCGTCTAGACTAACCATGCCAAGTTTTAGTCCAAGCAAGCACAAATTTAAAAATATTCAACATTGTCCCCGTGTAGCACATTAATTAATCTATAGGTATGGTTTTTAATGCTCGAATTGTTAGTGTCAGTCATGTTTGAGTCTAGAAACCCTCCCACATTGTCAATGCATGCGTCTAGTCTAACCATGCCAAATTTCAATCCAAGCAAGCACAAATTTTAAAAAAAATCAACGTTGTCCCCGTGCACTAGTACATGATCAAGCACGCCATTTGGGTTACCATGATAATTGTGCATTGCCTTACTAAGCTTATCTTTGTTTCGAGAATAATTTAATATTCTCTATTGAACAGGGCCAACCACATGAAGGTGGAAGCTCTTATGGCCCCTCTCCCCCTCACATCACTCTCAATTCCCCATAACCCGGCAAAATCTATGTACAAAAAAAAAAAATTATTGTGTTTTTTTGTCATACTTAAGAAGCAATGTTTCTAATTATTACATATGCCAACATACAGGAAAATGGAAAAAACAGTAAGAAACAGTTAATTTATACGTACCAATAACAATCAATAATTATGTCACAATATTAAATCAAAATATATAGAGTAGATATATTAAGGCATACCTCATACACTTAATGGACTTCATCATCTTATTCATCCAATTCATCATCTGTATCATCTGATCCAGAGTCAACATTGTAAGGATTGGCCATATCATCATCATCATCGATGTCCGTTACGATCATCATGTCATCGTCGATATCATCTTCATGGACATTGTCTGCTACATCATTTGATTCAACTAATTCTTCAACATCTTCTTCTGGAACATGATCATCTAACTCATGTTGATCATCTTCAACATCATCTTCTTCTTCAAGACCCTCTTCATTACCTTCCTCTACCTTATACTTTACTTGCCTTCCCCTTGGATTGTGTCTCATAACAAATGACCAACCCCCTCTACCTGGAACCTCAGAGTAAAATACATGTTCACATTGGCTTGGAAGAACATAGGGCTCTGTTCCTAGCTCAAACAACCTTGTATTAACCATGGTAAATCCATTATCATGTTCAATAATAGTTTTATCGAGACCATGTTGATTCAATTGTAACCTGTACCATTTGACAACAAACAGAACTACCTTGAAGGATTTAAAGTCACACTAAAGAATATCTTCCAAATACCCATAGTATCGATTTTCTAAGAGTTCTATATGTCTGTCGCTTCTAGAGGAAACATTGGTCACCTTAAAGACTACAGATATCCCACAATCTGATGTTTTCTTTGTTTCATCCAAATTTTTGGTGCGATATTTACAACCATTGCACCACATATCCTTATGGTGTTTTACCTACAACAAGCCATACACATAAATATTACATCATGATACATTTATGATTAAGTGCATGTTTATGCCCTAGAGGGGAAAAAAATCAACGTGTACATCAATATATTTGCAAAAAAAAAAATAGTATGGTTGATTAATATGATTGCCTGCTTATCTTTTAAACCATATGCTAAATCGATTTCCCTTTGTGTAAGATTGGTATCTCCATTGTGATGTGCTGCTTCAACCAATGAAGCCACACCTTCCCATGATATTCCATGACCATATTGTTCACATCGTTCAATCCATACCTTCATCTAATCAATATTTTTTGCGATGTATAAATGAAGTGCATCCCACTCTCAACCAACTGTTTGATGAAAATAAAATTAAAATTCAATACAAATGTAAATTCACTTAACAAAGTATACACTCTTAATTGATGCATATTGAATATTAAAAATAGAATATGTATGATATATACATAAAAATAAACATTCAAATGTATTATATTAATTAATCCCCGCTAGCTTATAATTACCTTTCACCTTCCTTGATCTACCTTTCCCCTTTCGAGTACTCCCCTTCAAAATTGTTATTGGAGTCTAGATCACAAATGCGACCTAAATTGATCTTTGACGCTAATTTAGGAATATATTCACTAATATACAGCATGTTTTGGTATACCATATATCCCTCCATCATAGAACCCTCGGGACATTCTCGTTGTCTAACCAAACCCTTCAAAAATTTCAAGTGCCTCTCAACCATCCACATGGACCTTGAGTGTACAGGTCCACACAATTCAATCTCCTCAACTTCGTGTATGAGGTAGTGTTCTTGTGCATTGAAAAATGCCGAAGGTAGATGCTTCTACATTTCACACATGAGACGAGGAATTTATCTCCTCCAATACTTTATATCTTCTTTATGGATTTATTTATATGACAACCATCTACAAATGATGCAAACCAATCACGATCAGCTTTAACAAAAATAACATTATATTACATAACATGAATTAGTGCACAAAAATCAAATATAAGTTCTACAATGAATTAAACAAACACTAAGCACATGCAAAAAATCGCTACTTACCTCATGTATTTCCCAAGATTATATATAGCTTGTTTGACATTGTTGTCAAAGTTGTCTGGGAGAGAGAGAGGTAGAACATACTATAACAATATACAAATCGTTTCAGTTTTTTTAACAAAAAGTAGACAAACAAAATACCAACAATATGCACTGGAATAAAAAAAAATAGCAATAATTATATGCATACCATAATAATTACCTTCATGAAGATATGCCAATCATGTGTTTTCACCCCCGCAAAATCACCTTTCTTTGTTATGATATTCTTCATGTTCGAACAAAATATGGTGGGAAATTTAATTTTTCGCATGACTTCTTTTACAAGATTACTTTGTTGCTCCGTTAACATCCATGGAAGTGAGTTTATATTAATTTGGTCTCCGTTGCTATGAAATTGAATGACGTCTTTCATTGCATGGTTTCCTTCTTGAATGTCTTTGCAAATTTTGACATTTTTTCTTTCTCACTCCTTCCATCCAATATTCGCCATAATGTTTCAATCACATTCTTTATGATATGGATTGTATCAAACAGATGAGCAATTTTTAGGTGCTCATAGTAGGGAAACCTACTGAATTGTTTAGAATAAATTTTCATTCCTCGTGGAATCCCATTAATGCATTCATGATCACGACTGCCATCATGAATCATAGTTTATAAAGAAATTATAGAAATCAATGTCAATTACATTAAACAACACACAATAAAAAAAATACATAACATTTCATATATGCTGATTCATACGTACCTTGACGATTTCTATTATATTGCAACTTCCATAGGTGAGGTGTCATTCTCTGCGGTTTTAATGCAATCTCTTGATTCCCATTGAATAGATGTTTTTTGGTAGTTCAATACATGTGATTCTTAGAGAGGAAGTGCCTATACTCATCAAACACCTCCTTTCCTAAACTTTTTGAACGACGAGATTTGATCTTAGGAACACAAACTAGACTTGCAAATTTTCCCTTTGTCTGAAGACCTACATAAAGAGATGGATTATCTATGGCAATTATAATTATATATAAAATGAATGGATTATTTAAAAAACCATGCATGCATAGTATATTAACTAGTTCATAAAATTAAATGCAATTAAAGTGGAACTTATAATTACAAACCGCAAAAATGGGTTAACCCTGGGGAATCATGTATTGTCCATACAAGCATTGCATGGAATTGAAATTGCCTTTGTCTTATTGGTCTAGATACATCATACATAGTGATGCCATTCCATAACTTTATTAGCTCGTCAATAAGAGGTTCGATATATACATTCATATCTTTAACTTGGTACTTACCTGATTGATTTGAACATATAAAATATATAATTATGAGAACCATTTAGATCTATAAACCATGCACAAGAGAAAAATAAAATATATATATATGACATTATGCAACAAAATACGACAAATGAGATGTCACTACATTAAAAAAAAAGTAGTAGACACACTATACCTGGAATAATCATCGACAACATTATGTTCTCCCTCTTTATTGACAACCATGGAGGAATGTTATTGTTGATAACAAAAATAGGCCACACCGAGTAAATGGATCTCACCTCTACAAATGGATTGACACCATCTACTTCCAAAGAAATCCTAAGATTATGAGGTTCTTCTTTAAAGTGAGGCCATTTTTCTTCCATATCTCTAAATGCAGACCCATCTGCAGGAATTCGAATAATGTCATCTTGACTTCTGTTCTGTGCATGGTAATCCATAAATTGCGCTATGTTTTTGCACCTGAACAGTAGTTGCAAATGTGGAATAATGGGAATATAACGAAAAACCTTGTGAGGAACCTTTTTTGTTAATTGATCTGTTCGATATCTACTAATATGACATTCCAAACATTTTGTTTCAAATTCATGTTGATTATAATATATAACATGGTCATCGGGGCATGCATGAATTGCTTTATACTGCATTCCAATTTCTTTCATGATGGAAGATAAATATCAATATGTGCAAGGTAAAATATTTGACGGTGGTAACAAAAATCCGGCTATCAAGCTACAACAAATTAAAATAAAAATCTAGTTAATATAATATATAAATAATATTAATGAAACACATTTCATCCGTATTAATTTGACTTATGAATTAACAATAAAATTATTAGATGAACATCGATAACCTTTAGCGCGATCATATATATGTGATGGAATATATTACATACCTTAACATCCATGTGACTGGTGTGTTTGAAAGACCATTCATAACCTTCAAGTTCATTATCAACAATATAGCAAAGAGAAGATTTGCATTGGAGCCCTCATAAAGGGGTTCGTATGCCTTCTCAAGAAGAAGTAAATCATGAATATCATCAAAGTCATCATTTTCATGATCATCATCATCTCATCCATTCTAACATTAAATGTATCATGGACCAATGTATTTGTACTATCATCTTCAACTATGTTATCAGTATGATCATCTTCTCCAATATGATCATTAACTTGTTCTCCATTATTCATAGCTCCATGTTCCTCCGGTACTTGTTCTGAAAGCACTTCCTTTGGACGATATGTCGTAGGATGTATGTCCTTTATAATTACATGAAACCATCAATAGATATAATTTAATATAAGAAATATTTAAATAATGCATACATTTACAAAATCAATCAATATAAAAACATATATAATGCAAAACTTACAAATGGACGATATTCATGTCCCCCCTCACTGGGTCCATGTTCCCTACAATGTTTTATGGCTGTTGTGATCTTTATTCTTCTCCTTTTAAAGCCCCTGCATTGACTACATGGACAATAACATTTCCCATCACCCTTTCTTTTCAGTCCATCCCACAATCTAGCAAGCAATTGTCAATTTTGTTAGTCTGAATCAGGAATATTGTTATTTGACATTTTCTCATAAAGAGCTTGAATGAAGATTATCGATCTTAGAAAAACAAGCTCCAAACTTCACTATTTTTAATCACAAAAACAAGAGAAATAATTGTGTATTGTTTTATGGAAAACAGACCATGCGAAGAATATAATTTCCGCAAACTGTTGCATGTATAGCAAACATTTCGGAATGTTTCCATAATTTACAGTTTTTTAAAATTTAAAGTTTGTCGGATATCCAACGATATGATCATAGTTACCGTTATAAAATAGAGGTCGAATATCTGACAACCGAATTCGGATAACCGATGCTCGTCAAATATCCGACGATGCCATGCATCAATTAAAAAACAATTGCTCAAAATTTGTAATTTAAAAGGTGAAATCCGACGACACAGTCAATTTCGTCGGATATTCTCATCGGATTTTGGGTTCAAAGTTTGTTGTGTTGCTTTAGGCATTACAAGCTCTTATTCAACTTGCACACTAAATTATCTTTCTCTTTGACCTCATACCCCTATGGTTGCATCATATAAATCTCTTCCCCCAAATCTCCATGGAGAAAAGTTGTTTTTACATGTAATTGTTCAAGATGCAAATCTTCTACTACCACTATACTTAGAATAGTCCCAATTGAAGTCATTTTAAAAACATGATAAAATATTTCATTAAAATCTATACCTTTATTCTGTGCAAACCCCTTTACAAGAAGTATGGCCTTGTACCTCTTTTTGCCTGCACATAGCAATTACAGGACCGATACGCAACTACCTAAGGAGGGGATCCATGCCAAACCACCTAAGGGAAAGGGTCCCTCAATGCATAGGTAAACGGTTCCTTGGATCCATGCACATCCAGAAGCTTCCCACACACAGGTTTCCTCCTTGCCACTAACCGTCAGTACTCTAACCTCAACATCTCTACTATGACACCAATTTTTAGTATTTGACGAACATACATATACATATAATGAGAGAACAATAATAATTATTATAATGAAAGAACAATAATTTGAATAATCATAGCAACATGAACAAAAATGACCCTGGAAAAACCCATGAGGGAAAAAACCAGCATCAAGGAAAATATTCATTACCCTTGGCCAAAACCATCCAACCTGGGTCAACTGAGCTAATCCTCTCATCTTCGGGCGACATTAAAATGGAGTATGTAAATCCTTTTTGTAGGCTTCATTACATGCAATACATTGGGCCAATACCATGGGCTACCAAATACCATAGGCCCAAAAAACCACCTACTTTGACCTAAACCAATATTAACTCAATGGCCCATTTACTGAGTCAAGGTTAACCTAACATGAATTTTCCAACTCATCTCCTTCTTCTAGGTAACACATGATTATCCCGTCTTCTTTATTATCTTCCTATTCATCACATGATTGGACATGGCATGCTTCATATGCTTTCTCTAGAACCTCAAGTCTCTCCACAATCATCTCATTAATATTCCCCACCTCTTCCACTATGGGGTTTCTTGTCTCCTCTATCAAAACTTTCATTATCTTTTCATGTTTCAAGGGTTTCCTCACACCTTGAGTTTTTTCTAAATATTATATTCACTATTGTATTCCTCAATTAATCACATATATCTAATGGGACTATTACCTCCCATGTCCTCATTCTATCCATGCTTCCAATTTTCAACCACTTCCTGAAGTCCATCTCTACACCTCCACATTCTGTAGGAACTGTGAACTTTCTAGCAAGTTCCCATTCAACAATTCTACCCAACACCCTCTACTGGAACTATTATATTCTCCAATTTCTTATTCAAAATTCAATTATTCCTTCTAACTTCTTCTAAGATTAATTTTCCTATTGGACAAATCTATCTAACCTCCTTGTTGGAGTTGTCCCAATTTCTCAAACCTCCAAGATTTTGTTTCCTTTCTCCCTTTTGATAGCTCTACGCAACCTTCATTGTTGTAGCTATCCTTATAGCTCTATCCAACCATGGTCGGAGTTGTCTTCCTCAACTCTTAACAACTTATTTACAACTCTACCCATAATCATAATTGTGGAGTTACAACTTCTCACCTCACGTAGGATGCAACTTTCTTTGATACCAAAACTGATGGCAAACGATCCTGATCTAGGGCCATGCAATCAAAGGGCACACAAATCTATTTGATATCAATTTCCCTATTTTTGGGGCATGGACTCAATTGGTTCAGACCACAACGCACACAGTAGATACCTACATCCACACATAGACTTGAACAGAAAGTCATAAACATAAATAGAAGCTCAACAAGATCATTTCCATTATGCAAAACAATACACACACACACAAAATATGCCTCAATGGGATTTTCACAAACACATTTAACATAGGGTTTTGAAGACCCTTCAATCTCCTTTACACTCAATCCTCTCCATCCTGCTAGTCTTAGTCTCAACTAGATGTTACATACACTAAAGATCCTATTACTCAATTCTCTCAAGCTACACTCGGCTTCAACTCTGCGCCTATACATGATGTCTTCTCTCTCTTCTCTCTTCTCCAATACTATTATCTCTACATTTCTCTACTATTGTGTTCTATGCCTTCCTCTGTTGTTTTCTCTATATTCCTTTGCTCTCTACTCTTCTTCTCCCATTTTTCTAGATACTTCCTCCTCCTTCTCGAGGTTTCTTCCTTATTTCCAGAAGTTTCATGTTGTGTGCCTTCCCTTAGTTCATTCAACTCCTTTACTTTCACGTTAAATGAATAATTATGGTGAGACCCTCAATCTTCACCCAAATTCTACCTTGAATGTACGGGTAGCATCCTTTGTTGGATCCTCATCAAATCTCCATATAGGCTATCTTAAATCCGTTATTCAAAACCTGTTCCTTTTAGGCCCTTCAGTTCATCGCACCTTCACCATCAAAATACAGGCCCTCACACCTTCTCGATGTGCTTGGATTCCCTCTATCAAATCCTCACTATCGAGCCTCCATCCATGCCCCTCCTATGGGTATTCTCGATACTTCTGATCCGATACATTTTCATACGTCACTCATTTTCTCACTGGATTAGCTTCCCTCAGCATTCCTCTATGATGCCTTTCCTTGATTTCAAGGAAGCCTTGCCACTATGTTGGCCCTCCAACACTGATTCCTACTTCAACAACAACTCATGATGCCTAACCCAATACATCAACTCCAATACTCCATCGGATATCGCTCTATTGGAATCTTCCAACATGTGCTCTTTTCCAATCTCTTGATGAGTCACTTTTGATGAGGCATCTCGATGCCACAGTGTTGATATGATATCAGGTCTTAGATATCATCCTTTCTCGTGACTCTCCTTGGCCTCTACATTGATATCTCGTCTTTCGATATATCGGGTCATGATACATTGAAACTCTCTACTTCATTAATTTCCCCATTTTGTGCCTATCATTAGTATTTTTCAATGCATGGCCTTTGATGGGGAATCGTCAATATGGCGGCTTCTAATGTTGCTTGATTTGATGGCTCAAAAAACGCATGATAACCAATCGAATGGATGTGATCGCTCTTGGTATAACAACCCCAATACTCCATCCGGTTCCTCTATCCAATGATCAAATGGCTATGCTTGCCCCTGATATCTTAGCAAATGGTTGATATTTCCCCTTCAACAATTCTTTGGAAACTAATATGCATCTAGACTCCTACACCTTTTCTTGCTTGGATGCCCAAATTCGTGCAAGTAGCTATAGCTTGTGCTTGAAACTTTCGATCCATGGTCGATATGGTGCTCAATCTCCCATGCCTAGCCCTTTGATCAGATGCTCTTGCATCACAAAATCACATGCACATGAGGTAACTGAGGGAGGTCCACCATGAATGGTATAGATTTGACAGTGCAACTTCCAACTCTTGATCCTAGGCATCTATGCTTGAGGATGTGAATGGGAGGTACCACAAAGGGGTCTCCCGCAAATGGTGTGGATTCAAATGTGCATGTCCTATCACTTAATCCTAGCCATTTACACGTAAAGACTTGATCAAGTAGTACCAAGGAGGGTTCCACCAAAAATGGTTAAGATTTATCCATGCAACTTTCCAATATTCAATCTCATATGTTCACACGTAGGTCGATGTCTCCACCTTTCGCACATACGGGTATCTCGCCAATGGTTGAGATCTCCTCCTTGGCAGATATGTGGCAGAGATTGATGATTTGCAATAGCGAGGAATATTCCAAATATATTCATGATTCCTTGAGGATCCACCACTATTGGGTGAAATATTCCATTAGGATATCTTGTCTTGTGGTTTGAGGCCATGTGTCATGGTCCATGTGTCTTAGAAGTAACCCCTATAGGGCCATAATTCCTAGATTTTAATCTTGAAGCATGTATTCAGTAACTGTAACTTTCACTAGCGCACCAAACCTTGTAAATGGACATGTATCTAGTCCTAGGCCATGCATTCCTTTTGAGGGGCATACCTCATGGTTTGAGTCCATGGTCATGGCCCATGTTCTTAGAAGTGTCTCCTTTAGGGATCAATCACTAGTTTTTCTCCCTAAATCATGTCTTGAGTGAGGATACCCTTCCCTAGTGCTGCAAACCTCGATACCTAATCCATATTCCAATCATATGCTAAATGTTCCTTTTAAATGGAATTTATCATGGTTTTAGACCATTTTCATAGCCCATGTGCCTTAGAAGGATATTTTTTATGGCCCAATGTTGGATTATATAACTGTATTGAGGTTTCCAATGTAGACCGAGGTTCCTCATAGTTCAAGGAACCAACAAAACCCCTTTTCACCAACCCTTTCGGCAACAGTCTGCGAACAGACTGAGGTCTCACCCAAGGCGAAGTTATGGGGGAGTTGCGGAATCAGGTTTCCACAACTATGTGATGAGTTGTTTAAAAAAATCTAACAAGCAGCATGGTGTGGAGCTCGCGTTGTGGGCTGAGGACTGCACGATGATCACCTTCGTCACGGTCAACACTTCTACAAGTTAAGATGATTGCACAACCAGCACATCTAAGGACTGCGCGGCTCAGTTGGGATTCAATCAATAGGACAATGCAACTAACTTATACGCTTCCTCTTCGGACTTAACCACTATTGATGACTCTACTTAGTGATTTATTCATTCGTCTACTACCTTATATTATTTAGTCTTGTGACTTATGCAATGAGACGAAGTACACTTCTGGTGCTACGCTTCAAGGGAGTCGCACAGTGCGACTCTCCAACTTAAGTGCTTGTCTAAATGACTTATACATTCGTTAACTCGGAAATATTGCCCATTCAACATTCATCCATACATGTTATACTTAATATATTATTCCCATCTCATTCCCATGGCGAATATATATAAAAGCATAAACATATCAACTGATAAATGGGAATTCAAGCATTCGTTGTAAGCAAACAGACAAGTGCAAAACACATAAACAATCACACGACACAAGATTTAATGTGGTTCACCCACAGGATGGGAGATACGTCCAGAGGAACTGTTGTTTTATTATTCTTTGGGAAGGGTACAACAGTTCCAGTCTATGCACTCAGCTGCAGACTCTCTTCTCTCTCAATAGGCCTCTGCACACACAGCTTGCAGAGCCTTTACAATGGCAATCAAAACAGGTCTTGATCGAGATTATACAATGAGATAAAAAACCAACACCAGAGATTAACCCTTTCTCTTGAAAAATATGCCCATTTTATAGATCATTCCCATAGGTCATGTCTTTACAATAGCTGGGCGAAACACTAAGGGTTTCCAAAACTGTCACGGTTTTCAACTAACCGAAGTCGCTGGCTTCTGGTAGCGAATATTTCATCGTGGTCATCCTTCTACACTTGGTCACGTCACTATCAACCCCCTATTTCGTGCATGCCAACAGGTCGCTTTCACTGAGTCATTCCTCCTCTAATGGCCTTATGCGACCGGTTCATGTAGTGATTCCTTGCATGTGTGACCAGTCGCTTTCCTCCGCTTTACTCCTTACCTATCGCCTGGTACTCATGGAGCATCTTTACTAAAAATAGACCACCAATGGTCTAACCGGAATTCATGTTGTCTTTCGTCCAACCTTCTTCCTTGTCAGATCTCCGTAGATCGGGATCCTCGCAGTGTTGTCTCCTCGCAACACTGTACTTCGCAGCTCTTTTGACGCTGTGCTGCGCTCAACTTCATAGCCTCCCAACATTGACTTGTTCAAAAAGTCTCCAAATTTACTGCGCTTCACTTTGCAGTGCCAAAACTTGACTTGCAAAAAAATGCCCCACTTGGGCCAAGCCCAATAGGCCCCTAACACTTACATGTGGCTCGTCCCCGAGCCACTTTCTACTTGCGGTTCTCTGCTCTGGTCGTCCTGCTGTGGAGCCAACTTCGCAGCAAACTCTTGGTATGTTGCAACTAACTTTTCAACCGCTTCCTTAGTATCTTGCTCAATTTGATTGACAATTTCCAACATCTCAGGTGTTATATCATCATCGGCTTGTTGTTCCACCTGTTCTTGACCTTCACACAGATCCTTTAATTTTTCTTCGATTTGTTGTGTGGGTTCATGGGCTTCCTCTTGTAGGGGCTGCGACTTGTCTCCAACTTCAGTCTCTCTTTCTCTTAACACTTGAACTTCCTTTTTCAGCTTCCTAACTTCCAGGTACCTTTGGAGTCTTTCTCTTGGCTGCAACGCTTTAACTTTTGCATCCAGCAGTTCTAATGTTGTCTGCTTATCCTTCACAACGTTCTTGATTTCTAGCAACTCTAGGTCTTCTTCAAGCGCAGTGAACGTTTTCATTGCCTCATCTAACAAATTTTGGCACTTAGCCACCTCAATGGCTATACTTTTTGTTGCGGCCTTCACTTCCTTTGCTCTTAACTGCTGCTGATCAGGTGGAGTCTGCGCTTACAACGCAGCAATCTGTGCTTGATAATTGATCTCCATATCCTTCATCTCTGCCTTGAGATCGCTAACCACCTCAGCGATCTTAATGACAGTGTCTGCAGGGTCTGGCTATATGTCACATTCCGATATCTCCTTGGCCACCAAAGTGACTGTAGACTCTAGTCTCTTCCGTCAATCATGCTCATCTTGTAGTTCCATGGCCTTCCGCAAGCTGGATTCTTCCAACTATTTATAGCTTTCCTATAGCTCAGCGTGTTGTTTCAGAGCGTCGACACTTCGCTCATGAATCTCCTCAACAACCTACAGATGCAGATTGTGTAGACTGGGCAGTGGTATCTTCGCAATGTCAAGGTCTACGTGCTCTAAGTCCTTCGTACCTAAGATTAATTTTTCTGGAAGTGGTAGGCTTACACTTAAGGGATCAAGATGGACAATGCGGCACTTCGCAGGAAACATCAAGGCTAACTGCGGTGTCTTCGGCTGTGAAGTGCCTCCTGAATTTCCTTCAGACTCTGAGTCCTATAGCAATGGGAAGCGTCGGTGCACTTCTTTAATCTTTTCTGTAATTACTTGTAACGTGGTAAGGTTCTTCTGCAAAGCTTCTTGAATCACTTTGTCCTTTTTCTCCTTCTCTGTCATCAGATCTTCCATTTGCGCCATGACCGTCAATGCGATCATGTCAAAATCATCCTCGTGAAGTATTGCTTCTGATTGGCCTTTACTATCTTTCTGCTTCTTCTTCTGCACCTTCTGCTATACAAGGATCTCAACTTCCTTCCTTTTCCCCGTCCACAGTACTTCTACAATGGGTGTAGGAATGGGATTTCTCTCGCCGAAGTCACTTTGGATATCCACAATTTCGACTTGAAATTCAGTAGGCCATTCTTTCATAATGTTATTAATGTCCTCTTCGTTCATGTGATATTTTCCTGCGAACCATTCAGGATTCTTCGTCTGTGCCTTGGATGAAATGTGAATAGAACGCATGTCAGCATAAAAATTTATAGTGCGAATATACTTAGCCATTACCTCCTTTTTTATCGGTGGCGTGACAATGATGGCCTCACGCAGCTGCTCATAATAAGTGTAGAATACTCCGGTTGTCGCGTGTTGCCTTTGTGAATTCAAATTTGCCCAAAGGTTTGCATAATGGGCTCCTATTCAATCATTGTTGTCGGTTATTATGCCAACATAATCCTTCAGGTTCTTCCATCCTATGAATGCAATCAGCACTATTAACCATGTAAAATGGAAATTACCACCATGTATCTGTGTTTCGTTCAGTTCCTCCAAGAACTCATTCAACAAGTACTGAGTCCAGATGAATCTTCCTCCCTCCGCGGCTTTTGCTCCAAGTAGTACTACGCCCGCAGGTACTACCAATGGTCTTGCTTTTCTCAGGATTTTGCTGGCTAACAATTGCGTGACAAACCGCATCATGTCATCATCTATTTCCTCTATTTGAAAGCCTCTCTTCCCTTTGACGACAGTTTGCGTTTTCTTCATCTTCGCGGCAACTTCTTTGTCTCTGCTTTTCCCTTGAAAGAACTGCTTCGGATCTTCACCTCTTTTGCTCAATACAGGTCAATATTGCAGTCAAGCCATAGGTATCCCTAGTAGATGCACGACATAAGAGTTCACACCACCACATTCAGGTCTAGCATTCTGTCGAAGTGTGGGAGTCTTAGCAGATTGAGCAGTCCCGGCTGGACTACTATGGATAAAAAACTTTCTGCGACCAAAGTAAGGTTACCTTTCACGTATTTATTCCAGCACATGTATTGGTCCAGCTAGAACTGTGGAAACTTAGGTTTGTTGGGGTCCTTCTACATCTGAAGCAAATCATGGTCTTCCCACTTACATTCTGGGATCTTTCCTAATAGATTTCCTCCCACTTTGACATGCTTCGACATAGGCGAGAGTGGAATCTCATACTTGGCATTCTTCATTAGCTTGATGGCCAGTGCGTCCTGTGCAAGCGGCGAGATATAGTCAGGGGTGAGCTTCAATGGTATTTCCTTGTCGGTTAGCGGTGCTTGCTGCACTGTGGAACTTATCTTTTGTGGCTTCATTTTCAGTGTCGCTGGTTCCTTTCCTTTATCTTGCATTGCTGGAGTGTGCCTTGGTGATCTCCAGGAAGCCTGACCTTGTTCTATTACAACTTTCTTGATGGGGTTTCTCATCAACCCTTCAATCCCTCCGTATCTAAATACCTTCACAGTCTCCTGGACCGTGAACTCTTGCTCAATAGAGGACCTCTCAGACATTCACTGGATGGATCTGGACAAAAGAATGGGATTTCTGATAACTTGCTTTAACCAATTGCAAAGTATTGCTCGCAAGAAAATTCAAAGGTTTCAGTAATGCTCGCGAGTCCAAATACAACGGTATTTATAGGCGCAACTAGCCTCCTCCATGCCCCTTAATGACTAGATAAGAATTAAATGTGGTATCCGTTGCCCAAATCTGGCGACGATTTCGGTCCTTTCCTTCATTAACTCGTTCAGAACGGCCATTTCTGCGTTAAATGCCCTAGCGGTTGCTAGCAAAAGTACTGTATAACGGCTATATTTGTGACCGACACTGTAACAATTACTTTTCTGGAGTGTTGCATCAAACTGGGCAGCAAACCATTACTACTCCGATGTAGTTACTTCACATTGCCCGATTTCTTGCTTCTGACTTAGCCTCTTTTCTTGTTCAACTTGATCTTCGCAGTTGCATTTTGGCCTTCGCAACCGCGCGGTTCCTCTTTTCTTTTTCTCTTGTTCTCTTTTTTTTTTGGCTCAACTTCGCTACTTAACAAGTGTTGCGCAGTATATACATTTTCTTCATTATAGTTCATGTATAGACTCTTTGTTGTTTCTAGTGCCCACTTTCAACTGTACTTTGGCACTTAGAAATTTCCTTTCTTTCCTAATCATTAAGGGTTCTGCGAAGCAGGACTATCCTGATAGGGTTTTAGTCAGCTTCCATTGACTAGGCCGAGAAATTTATCTCCTGCTAATGTGGCTAAATGGACTGCGCCACCATTAGCTACATGTAAAACAGTATATGGGCCAAGCCAATTCATTTTAAACTTTCCAGGAAACTTCATAAATTTGCTATCATATAGGAGGACTAGATCACCTACCTGAAAGGTCTTGTTTTTTATATGGGGATCATGCCATGCTTTTTCTCTTTCTTTCTGCACTTGTTGGTGAAAGCCTGCAATGAAGCGATATTCCTCCAGACCAACCAAGTGTAGAAGCCTTTCTTCTAGTGTGTCGCGATCCACCATGCCTGTGAATGCAGCTATTCTCAAGCTGGGAACAATGTACTCCATTGGCATTATTGCTTCATGTCCATAGGCTAGCCTAAAAGGGTTGTGGCCAGTCAAATTTTTGCAAGTAGTTATGTATGCCCATAAAACAGCTGGAATGCGCAGGTCCCAGTCATCCCTATTGACATTGCATATTTTTTTCACTGCATTCTCCAGTACCTTATTAAACACTTCAACAGTTCCATTTGCTTGCGGATGATATGGCATACTTCGTTGATGATGAATGCGGAACTCTTCTATCAATGCCTCTATAGTTCTGTTCAGAAAGTGAGTGCCTTGATCACTCATCAAGATCTTTGGCCATCCAAACCTTGTAAGGATGTTCTCAAAAATGAACTGCGCGGCAGTAATTGCACAGCAGTCCTTCACTAGCTTCACTTCTGCCCATCTGGTGAGGTAATCAGTTGCAGTAATAATGTACCTCGCACCAATTCTCTTTCCCGGTGGGTTTATAGGTCCCACAAAATCAATGGCCCATTTCTCAAATGCCTATAATGTCAACTGTGGATTCAATGGCATTTCATCTCTTCATGATGGCCTTCCTATCCTTTGATAGACATCACAGCTTTGGCAATGTTCCTTTGCATCTTTGTGGATAATAGGCCACCATAGTCCTGCTCGCAATATCTTCTGCGCAGTAGCTCGTCCTGCGTAGTGACCTCCTGTTGCTCCTAAATGTGCATCAGCCAGTACAAATGGATTCTCATGCTCTAACACACACCTGCGCAGCACTTCATCTGGCCCTAATTTGTATAGTTGTCCGAAAATTATGGTGAAGTCTATTGCTCTTACTACCAACTGCTTCTTCTGCTGCATAGTAAACTCAATGGGTTCCAACCCAGTAGTCAGGAAGTTTATGATGTCTTTATAATAATCATCAGCTATCTAGATAACAAACAATTGCGCATCAGGAAGATTGTCTTCAAGGTTCGTAGGTTCTTCACCTGACTCAATCCTTGACAGATGATCAGGTCCTAAGTTCAATCTGCCAGGCTTAACCACTTTGTCAAATTCATACTCCTGAAAGAGTAACAACCATCTGCAGATTCGCCCCCCTAACACTGGCTTGTTGACCAGATATTTCAAAGCAGGATGGTCAGTGAACATAGAGAAGTGCGCACCCAGCAAATAGTGCCTGAACTTCTGCAGTGCGTAGACCATAGCTAGGCCTTCTCTCTTAGTGGTGGTATTATTCTTCTCTGCATACAAGAGCTCCCTACTTGAAAATGCAATGGGATGGTTAATACCTCCCTCTCCTAGTTGTGCCAATACAAATCCCAATTCTATGCATGAAGCATCAACATGTACATGGAATGGCTTCTCCCATTCTGGAAACACTAGGATCGGCGCAGTTACCATTTTCTCTTTTAATGTATCAAAGCCTTGCTCACATTCTGCATTCCAAATGAATGGTGCATCTTTCTTTAAAGCTTCTCCATGGCTGTGGTTTTCTGCGCATAACCCTTTATAGACTTTCTGTAGTAACTGGTATGCCCCGACGTAGTGCGCAACTGCTATATTGAATTCAGTGTTGGCAAGTTTACAATAGCTGTGATCTTCGCAGGATCAACCATCAAGCCTTGTTTGCACACGATGTGTCCCAACAGAATTCCATAGGGTACACAAAAGATACACTTCTTCAGGTTTAATGACATTTGATGTTGTCTACACTTTTCTAGCATCAATTTGAGGTTTGCGCAATGGTCCTTCAGCAACCCAAATACTGTCCAATCATCAAAATAATCTTCTAAGAACTTATGCATGAAATACTTAAATGTTGCGACCACAACTCTGGAAAAGATGGCAGGCGCATTCTTTAGACCAAAAAGCATTACTGTGTACTGGAACGACCCCCATTTAGTGGCAAAAGTGGTCTTATGTGTATCTGTTGGATCAATTCTTATATGATGATATCCCAAAAATCCAGCAGTAAAGGAATATGCCTCATTTCCTCCAACATTATCGAGCACCTCATCAGTGAAGGGAGTAGGAAATGGGTCATGCATCGAAGCATCATTCAATTTTCTGAGATCTACGCAAATCCTGATCTCTCCTTTTGTCTTCTTATCTTGGATAACCATAGGGATTATCCACTCAGACTCCTCGACTAGCTCGATGATCCCTGCATCGAGCATCTTATCAAGTTCTGCCTTGACTCGTTCTTTGTATCGTGGATTCAGTCTATAGGGCCTCTGCTTAACAGGATTTGTGCATGTCTTAAGAGGTATCTTCATAACCCCTAAGTCACCCAGAATACCTTTCATTTCTGTAAACTTCATCAGGAATAAATCCTGATACTCATGTAACAGGTCTGCGATCTCCGTGACCATCTGATTGTCCCAATAGTCTCCGATAGACACGAACGTCGGCTCTTCACTGGTGCCAATGTTCACTTTCCTTGTTTTCACAGGTCCACTCATGTATGGGATTTCCAGCGGAGGTCCCTCTATGTCGCGCATTCCCTCTGACTCGGGTATGTTTATGTTGCGCGGGTCCTCCTCATCAATTTCTTCTTTATCTTCAGATTCTTCAACTAGATTATAACATTCCATGGCATGTTCTTCTTGTTTGGTCCATTCTGTCTGTAGGCTTGCAGGTACTTTTCCAAACAATTCCTCTAATGTCATGTTTCTATGTGGACATTCTGGTCTGAATATTCTTTCCTTAATAATTTGCAGAGCATCATTTATGCTAGGACTGTCGTCTTCAAAACTGAATCTCTTCTGGAAGTTCGCAGTCAAAGTAGGCCAATCTGTAGTTTCTCTATGCAACTCCATGTCTATATACCACTTCTTTGGAATTTCTTCCTCCAACATGCACACAAACAGATGAACCCATTATGTTTGTGGTCTCTCCTCCCATGTTTGTGAACAGGTCTCAATATGCTCCCTTGGATTCGTCTATCCATTATATTTTTCAAAGGGCAGCGTAACCTTGTCAGCGAACCTAATCTGCATCTTGATTCTGCACTGATCCCATGTGGTCAGTGTCTGTTTATGCACAGCCCACCATTTGGCAGGTGTCTCGTGCAGTGCCATGTCTAGTGCTGGTAAGCAATGTTCATTTGCAATTGCTACAGTATATTCTATGATAAAGGAATAAACTTTAGATAAACCATCATAGGTGGGGATTGGGCTTACCTCCTTTCCAATCCAGCGCAGTGACTTTGTAACCTGCACGCATCTCCTTGCAGATACTTCATGCATACGACTTTGCCAGTTCTCCAGTCCTGCATCAGAGTCTTAGATGCAAGAGTTGTCACATCACCAACTGAGTGGTCCATCTGCAGTAGGATTAATATATTCTTCCTGGTTTGCAGTCATATTGTAAAGGCAGTCCAAATATTGAGCTATGGATTCTTGTTGAATCGGCTCACTGTATCTGTCTCCATCTGAAGGGTCCAGTGGTGCGATGACCCTGAGATGCTTTCCTTAGAAGATCATCTTCTTTGTCTTCAAGTTTATGATGGCAAGGTTATCCATTTCCCAGTCTATACCCAACAATGCTGGATACGTCTGACTATCATCCACAATCTCGATAACCTCAAAGTCTGCATAACTTTGCACTCCATCAATGTCAACAACAACATTGGCTAACCTTCCAAAAGGTATGAATTTCTCCTAATTGGCCATTCTCAACTGGATAGGTGACCATAATAGCTTTGGTCTCCCCATTTGGTGCCATGTCTATTTAGTTAAGACATTTACTTCGGATCCCAGATCCAGAATAATCTCATCCATTTCATAGTCTCCTATCTGTGCACTGAGTCTCATTTCTCTGCCTGTTCTTTTTTGTTTCCCAATGTGATGAACTGTGATCTGGGCAGTTTCTATCAGCTTCTATCTCACTGCGTGGTTCATACTGATCTAACAGTTTTTGCAATTTTGCGATAGCATCTGGACTCTTTAATAGTTTCATGCAACTCCTTAGGAACTACGCAACAGAGGTGCCTGTCTCTACTGTGTGGCTTGTCTTGTCATAAGCGGTCGACATATCTTCTATATGCGGTATTTCACTGCGCAGCAGGAATCTTGGTGATTTAGGTACTTGTCCTTTGAAAATGTCCCGTGCTTCTTCAAATGCTCCTTTATTTTTCTCTAGATCTAAACCAGGTGTCTTTCCAGTAGCTTTTCTTATCCATATTGTTTCAAGAGGGGTATGCTTAGTGTTAAAGTCTCCAGAAGTCGAAGCTTATGCTCCTCTATCTCTCCCTGTCGTAGCGCCACTTCGCGTCACTACATTGATACTTGGATCCACAAGCCTCCTCTCCACTGCAATCAATTGAATGTTTGGGTAAGCGACATCTTGTTTTCTTTTTTGCATTTATGCCGCCAACACTGGGCAGTCTTCAATAACATGATCGAACGATTCACAATAAATACACGTAGTGCATGGGTTGGTGTAGTCTCTAGATACATGACCTGACTGGACACAGTTATAACAGATTACTTGACCTCAGCCTCTTCCTTGCACTGGGCCGGCATTCCTTCCTCTCTCGCAGTATCCCTCGCAGCCTCTGTATGGTCCCTGATCGTGCTGCAAATTATCTTGTTTCTGCAGAGTCTCTTCTTGGACTCTATATACTCCTCCATACATATGCTCAATATATTTCTTCCATTCCAACATGAGCTCATATGCATGGCAATTGGACTCATCATGCCCAACTGACTTACAGAAATTGCTATATAGGTTTTTAGGTGTTCTTACATATTTATGGATTAAATAGCAGTCCTATGGCCGATGTCCTCTAGTTCTGCAGATATCACACCATGGCCCTTGGTTTTGATTTAATGGGTTTGGTGCACCCATGTTAAGGAATTCTTGGAATAAAGGACAATGATCCTTAGTGTGTCCTTCTCCCTTACATCCCATACACCAGACTTCTTGTCTCTCTTGCTTTCCTTTCTTCATATCCTGTAGTTGTAGTGTCAAGGTAGCCAACTGGGTCTGAATCTGAGACATCCCAGTGTTAGTTTCTCCAAGAGGTGAAGCTTCTAAATTCATCGCGATCTCTAAGGCTTCTACATCCTAAGCCACTTTCTGTTGCATCAACGGCAGTCTAATATGGGGAAACAGCGCAGCTATGAACCATTCCTGGTGTTTTTGCGGTGCTATAACAAAGCTTACTTGGTCCAACAGCGTCTTAAATTTCTGGTCAAATTCCCAGACTTCTCATTAGGTTTCTGCTTGATTTCCTTTAAATCTGTTATACACTATGATTCTGAATTTGGTTTCTTAAATTCTGCTAAGAGTACAGCCATAATCTCCAGTAAGGTTCTATGTTGTCCTTGTGAGTACTTCATGAACCAATTCAAGGCTCTATCTCTAAAGGTGGTGATGAGTTGTGCTCGCTTCACAACATCATCCTGGATTTGTTTAACATTCCATTCGGCTTCACATAGAAACCAATGTTGCTCAGGGTCCTCTAGACCCATTCCTTTGAATATCGGCAGCTTAATATCATCAGTCAAGCTTCTTCTAGGTGGTTTAGTATTCTGCGCAGATTGCTGAGCAGTAAAAATGAAAGTAGTGTTGTGCGGAACGTTCTGATCCGGAATGTTCTTAGTGCTAGGGATATTCACAACTAGTGGGTTCTGAACTGGTGGATTCTGTGGAGTAATAGGCTGATAGGTGGAAGATTGAGGTGCATTTTGGCTATCAGGTTCAACTTGTGAATCAATGTCTACGCAGAGTCCATGTCCACTGGAAATCTTCTTAGGCCTATATTTATATCGTTTTCCACTTCTCAAGTTATGTGCCTCTTCGTCAGACTCACTATAAATGCTATTAACCATTACAAATTCAAAAATTTCTCTGCATTCTAAAAACGCCTTTCTCGGTTAAAAGCATTTTAATGTATAAACTGAGGTTGTTCAGATACTTACCTCTGAAACCCTTGAAAAACTCTACTTCGGCTGCGCTGAAGTACTTTAGCATGTCCACAGCGAACTGTGTCACGAAGCTCTATAGTGTACTGTCAACCTAGAATTCGATTGCTTGCATGAATGGACTATCTACTGCTTTGAGCCTTTCAATGAGCTCTGGTGTCCACTCAGTCGGTATGTCTCATGGGGTGCATTTTATGCGCTCTGCGAGGTTTGACAACCACTCGTGTAGCTTGTTTCCAAAAGATGCCCAAAATATTGCGTGAATATCTTTCCACAGGTATTTGTTCAACCACTGAACGTCGAAGAGATGTGGGTGTCTATTTTCTTTCCTTGCGAAATCTCTTTCTGTCTTGTCACACCAAGCCCAGATTTATTTCTTGAATGGATGTCGAGCATCAATACCCAGCAACGCTTCTTCTTCGTCATGCACCACGACTTCAACTCATCACGGATTCTTAGCACGGAAACGAAACCATTTGTTGGCTTATATAACTGTCTTGAGGTTTCCAATGTAGACCCAGGTTCTTTGCGGTTCAAGGAACCAACAAAACCCCTTTTCACTGGCCCTTTCGGCAACAATCTGCGAAAAGACTGAGGTCTCACTTGAGGCGAAGTTATGGGGGAGTTGTTGTCACATACCCCAAGTTCTAGACATTTTATGTTATTGACAAAACATTATGTTTTATTTTTATTGTAAAGTTTTATGACTATTGACCAAGGGGGGTCATGGATGACTGTAATTAATTACTTTGAATATTTTATTATTAATAAATAAAAGTGGAGACAAATATCCAAAGGAGACTATTAAATGAGTGTTCACTGACCCACTAGGGGGAATGGACTGTGGTGGAGAGAAAATTGACACTTCGAAGCATCCTCAACTCACTTCTAACTATTGCAAGGGGCAACTTCCCTACTTTTGTGGTCATGTTCCCCAAGAAAGTGGAACTGAGCAGGTGGCTCATTTACAGAAATAAACTGACCAAAAGACCTAGGCATGCTATTTATCTATCAATCAAATTCAGTAGGAGGCTATTCATTTTTCTTACCTTGTGATAATTTCTGAGCACTAGAGATTTGATGAGGGGAAAGTTAGAGGTGAGTGAGTGAACTAAGACTACATTCTGAACTAGTGCAGCCACATTGTTGAGTTCAATATTGCTAAAGGAAGGAAGTGCTTCTGCTAAGTACTAATGCTGAGTTGCAAGGGAATTTATTGCATTATTCCACACAGCATCTTCGTCCTAGTGGTTCAGTGAATAGGCTCGGGGGTCCTAAGGCAAGTAGCTTGGCTGTCTTCGGGAGTTGGTTGGGTGGAACGGGCTCCTTTGGCTGTTTGTTTCTTCTTCTACAGATTTCAAGCTCACATTCTGTTATCTTATTTACTTCTGTCAGGTTAATAAATTAAATAGGAATGTTACGTTATCAGTATTTCCCATTTAATTTATGATATTCTTCCTTAGTTAGTGAACAATTCATTTCTGAAAATTATTACAGTTAGGAACGAAATGCAATTTGAATGATGATAGAATGAATGATTATAAATTTGCTTTCCTGCATTTTTCCACACACTGGGATGCAGTGTCATACTCTAGTATAGGAAAGTAGAATTAGAATAGATTAAAATGATCAGATGTGATAAATAGAATTAAATGAGTTAAATTATATTATGTACTATAAATGAAACTGTATAATAAAAGAAATTATCTTCTTTATTATCCACATAAGATTAGACAAAAGTCTCATATATAGACTAATTCCTGTATACATAACTTTTAGTAAATAAAACAAAGGATTCTATACTTCTATTCGCTTAGGGTTTGTTCAGGTTTTCCAAACCCTTCAACTCAAAACATAACACAGTTACTATAGAGTTCTCATTCAGTACATCTTTTAAAAACAATACACTATCATAAATCCATTAATATAACTATCGTATTATCCATTCTGCCTTCCTATCAACTTAAATAGGTATACAGTATTTGTTTACAGTTTATTCTAGAAAACCACGACTCAATTTTATTATTAACAAAATCAGCATAATCGCAATAGCTAAAATAGACTTAGTATTACAGTAGGAGTGGCTAGAGTCATTCTTTTTAATGTTGTAAAATCATCTAGTACTATCAAACTATACGAATCTAGTATAGAAATAAAAATAACAACACTTTAGACTCTTTTCAAGCAAGGTTAACTGCGGGTTCGAAACCCTGAAGCAAGACTTCAACAATCATTTCAACATATTTGTTATCATTTAAATATCCACATTAGGGTTTTCATTAACCTGAGCATCATCTTTACAGTTTTGTGGGATTCCTTTAAATCCTTTTCCAAAACCTAGGCTGGAGAAAAACCCCATTTATTTTATTTTTACTTTTAGATCGACTTTCGTTGAAACCCAATATATTTTATTTCCAAGGAAAATAAAATCACGAATAGGTCGAAGAACCAACTCTTCATACCTCATACGAGACCAACATGATTTACATTTTAAACACTTTCAATATTTTAGACAAATCTTTTTGAATTACACAGAACAATTAGTTCAAAATCAACCGAACCATTTCGATGATATTCAAATCCAAACCCTGACAATAAGAACCTCAGCAAAAAACACTATAAACAGTGGCTGAGACAGTAATGAAATGATGAGATACAGCTCAAGGAGCAAGGATCCTATTATCTTTTGCTTCACATCTTAAACAACAGTTACAACAATCATCTACACGACTGTATCTACACTTTGAACCCTGACAAAGACTAAACAAATTAAAACCATTTCTTTTGCAAATGTCGCAAAAACCCTTTTGAGATTAACACTAAGGCTTACCCGGATAGCTAGTATCCTTTCTTGCAGACGAACGCCATTATCATGAGAGTGGAACCTGCCATTGAAAAATGCATTACGAAGGGGTTAAAACAAGAAACACCATAGTAATACGAAACTATATTTTTAAAACAGGTAACAACAGAAAATGAAGGAAGGAATTCTAGTACATCACCTAAGTAGGATTAGTTTGCATTGTCTCTCTCCAGACACACAGCAAATACTCGAAGCAATACTCCAAAAGTTCCCTGTCGAGTAGAACCAGACCCGGTGCACTCAGTTTTCAAACGATAATAACTCTAAACTGAACAAGTGCATAAATGCTCACAGCATTTCCCTCTGGGGTTCTCTTATGTACATTCCTATGACCTGGTGTTTCCTAAATCCACCGAATTTCCAAACAGAACCTACATTAATAGGTCACGATATCAAGACCTGAGCACATCACAGACTTGGGAGTCCATATTTCACATTATTTTTGTCACCACAAACATTTTTATAGTCGGCTCAAAACGCCATGGAAACCCTAGAAGGCCGAAGCAAGAGTGCAGGTTTCAAACCATGGGGACCCGGAGAGCCTGTCGGCCTCCCTCCCCACTCTCTCCCAAACAAATGAATACTACAAGCACGAAACCGACGATAAGGTGAAGTAGGTTTTTTCCAAAACCCGAGATAATACAAGATCAACGGTCGGGATGTAGCCACCACAACACTTAGGTATACGTCCAACTAATGCATTTAAACCTCATTTAAAACTTAAAATCACCACTGTCAAGATTGTTGCCAGTACAGAGTTCCAACCATACATTTCCTTACCACGTCATGCCCAACTCGACATTGTTCATATGTCTGAGCGTTGTATCAACACCATGATCCTGGCATGAACATGTGAAACTAGCCATGAAATCTTACACCATGTAATCCACTACGAAGGCATTTATGAAAGCGTTAATTGCACCACCTTTGAAACAAGTGCCTGCCACACATACATCGAAGAGTCAATACTTCACCCATCAACATGTTTGTTAAGTATAGTCATGTCACAGTCCCTCCCATCAACCCAGTGCGATGGAGAGAACATGAAGCTAAAACCGGGCAACTAGTCCTATACTTAATAAACATAATTCACAGAATATAAAAAGAATGGACATATGCAGATGTACCTATATATATATTCATGAAACACAGCGGAAGTAAATTCGTTTACACATTTAGTATACATTCAACATATTCATGCCATTTATCAATTAAAGACAATATAGAATTAACACAAGAGAGTACTTATCTAATAACAAAGTAGTCCCGAGCAATTGGCTATGCAACTGCAACGTTCCACCCAACCATAGGCCAATTGTGGTCATCAATTTCCCAACACAACTACCACCCCCGAGCTGGGCATGATCTCTACAAGGGAAAAGGGAACAACAGACTCACACATAGCCCCTAGATACACCAAAATCAGCCAAGCCAATCTACAGTTAGGTTTATCAGACTGCTAAGGCAATGGAAAGGGAGAATTGCTAAGCTAGTGAGCTCCACCACAGAGATATGGACACCCTCTACAAGATCTATCTAGCTTGGTCCCCACAATACCTACACACTTGGCACAAGGAAGTATTCCCTTCACTACTACGCAGTCCCTCAGGCCATACCTTCCATTCTAGTGTTCTTCAGGGTGTGCATAGAAGAGAAACCAGCCCTTTTGATCTTCTTGAGAGGTTACCTCCCCACTAGGTTTATCAAGCCAATTCTGGTCCACTTCCACTCCTAATTCTTGCTTACAGGTTCCAACCAAAATAGGGATGCATACAACAGCAGAATCGCAAGTGCTGGGTATGAAGAAAAACGTGGGCAACCAAAAACAAAGTGGTAGATTGGAAATCAACCATGGGAGAGCAAAAGAGTTTCCTGAAAATGTTCATGGGCATTCCAGGGGCAAAAACGACCTCCATAAACCCCCAAAACGTGACTCCCTTTCTCCCAGCCACTGTGTAATACAAAAACGAGCTCCTAGCTATGGAAAATGCAGGAAAATGGTAGAAAACGTGAAGGAGACAGACCCAGCTAGCTCAGACTGCGTGAGAGAGAAAAGACCATGGGTGAAGAATGACTTTGGGCACCATTTCGTGGGTGTTTTCTTTCCTAAGAAGAAAAAATACGTTTTTCCAGGTTGATGGATTTCCCATCCACGAAATTGGATACCATACCTCTCCATTCCCAAGGCATTAACTACCTCAACCAACTCTTGGAAGAATTAAATGATTGGGTACATAAGTCAAAATGGGTAGTTGATGGTTTAGGGGTTCCTTCATAGACATTTGGATTAACACCATTGGCTCAAGGGTTTGAATAATTTCCCTCCCTATTCCTTGTAGAATCATGCCCCTATCTCTTGTTGCATTGCATAGATAGTTGTGGGTATTTCATTAAAATTTGTATTTACATGATGTCTTAATTTACATTGTGCATGTCCAGCACAAGAACCATAGGCATCTATTTTTAATTGCCGATACATAAAACACTAAATCAATGGTGGGGCCTTGGTCTTGAGCTCCTCACCATGATTTAATAACGATATTTACATCATTTACAATTTTAATGCAATAGGGTAAAGATGGGGATGTGACAAGTCCATTTAGAGAGGGTCATATAGTTTCAACCTTAGCATTAACAATTGCATGATAATCCATGAAAAACATTACTAAATTCTTGGGTTATGTATAATTATCCATTACGAGATTATGGCAATAATAGTAAGCATTATGTTGCAATAGTTCAATACATAGTCTTTCCTTTTCAAAGTCTATGTATAATTGCATTTTTAATATGGTGGATAATTCATATAACAAACACCATATTGCTAAGATCTAGGTGTTGTGTCTTTGACCCGTGAAATTAAATATTATGACAAGGTTCTCACTATAGTTAATAGTGAATAACATAAAGTTAAATTATGCAAAAGTTTCCTTAGCAATAATATGGAATATATATATTCGGTACCAAAAACCTTTCCATATTAAACCTAGAGATTTCATTATAATGAAGACAAGTAAAGTTTTGGAATATAGTACCTGAGGAATTTTACATAGTAGATAACTCTTTACATAATCCTAAACATTAACAAGACCATTTTTGTGTTGAAGGTTAACTGAAAACATACAAGTAAGCTGCCAGTAGAATTCTTGGACATACATGTTCTCTACAATGGTTTTCAGGAGTGTTAGCTAGCGATAGCTAAGTAAGCCTCAGGGAAAATCAAGGACCCCTTCAAAACATCAAAATGATCTTTTAGTTGCTAGATTAAAAATGCATAACTTAGAAAATAAGTGACGATGTCCCTTTGACAAATAAAGTACCTAATACTAGCAACTGAATTTATTTTAACTTATGACACTTTCCAATTCAATGCTAATTGAGGATTTCAATAATTCAAGACTGAATGTTCAACTGCTAAAACATTGTGCTAGAATGCTTAAGTAATCTAAACAGTAGATTAGGAAAGTTGTCATCATAGAATCATTATTTTAGAGTTTAGCATGTTGTTGTTACAATTTAATACTTCTGCATCGTAATCACCGCAATTTATGCTACTACGAAAATTTTAAATTTTAGCAAATTTTTGGGGGTTTTACATGTGGTATCAGAGCGCAAGTTCAAATACTAGGCCTGAAGTGGCTCATGCGCACAAATGAAAGTCTATAACATAATTACAAATTACTGATTTAAGTTATTTTGTTTTCAGTTTCAGCATTTTATCAATTGAGTCTGCAAGTATGGAAGGACCAATAGAGTCGGCTAAGGACAGGTCCCTTAACAACGAACATCTTAATAATGAACGAGGACACATAAACACAGAAAATTTATTTGTCGAATTGAATGATAATTCATCTTAATTATTAAGGAGTGTAAAGGATTTAAAAATTGAGATAAAAACAGTTAAGGAAGAAAACAAACGAATCTTGAAAGCTCAAGAGGAGCTTAATCACATCCTGCTGAATAAACTTCATAAAAATTATCAAGATAACGAAACAACAAATAATGTTGAATCTGAAACAATGACCTATCAACGTAAGGATAACAAGATAAAATTAACTGATTATGACAGCAGTTCATCTTCTTAATCTGATGAAAGGGCACACAGGAAAAAGCATAAGTACTCTAGTGATAGTAGTGACAGTGACTGCTACACTAAGAAAAAGAAGTACAGACCCTATGAAGAAATTTCTGACGAGTTTAAAAAGATCAAACCTCCAACTTTCAATGGAGAAACAGAAAAGAGTGAGACAGTTGAAGCATGGTTGTCCGGGATGAATAAGTATTTCCAGATTTATAATTACTCAAGTCACCTAAAAACTAAGATGACAATTTATAATTTAACTGGAAAAGCAGACATCTGGTGGCAAGATCTGAAAAGAGTTAAAGGTTTAAAAGAGAAAAGTGTAAATTGGAGTAATTTTAAGAAGTACTTTAAAAGAAAATTTCTGTCAGAACAGTATTATGAGGAATGAGCTAAAGAGTTTTATGAGTTGAAGCTAGGTTCCATGGATATGAGAGAGTTGTGCAGCAAGTTTCTGAATTTATTAAGGTATGTGCCTTATTTCGTTGAAGAAAAGCCTAAGGTACAGAGGTTTATAAGCTATTTTCCCTCTCACATAAAGGACAAAATTTAATATGATAGTCCTCGAACTCTAGAAGAGGCTATGAGAAAGGAGAACATCTACTTCAAATAGAATAAGAGAAGAGAAGGTATACCAAGATGGAAAGCAAAAAGGCCTAACAACTTTGAGCAAAGGAAGAAGCAGTTTTCTTTTAATCATAATTTCAGTAATAATAATTCACGTAATTATTCTAACAAAAAAATTTCAGGAAATAATGCAGCAGTTAATAAACAGTCAAAATTTACAGCTGCAAGGAACAGTGATCCACCTAAAAACTTTGTTAAAAGTAATGAACAGAAAGAACTTGTTAAGTGTTGGGAATGTCAGGGACCTCACTATGCATCAAACTGTCCACTCCACAAGAAGGATGTCAACAACATACATACTATACAAGAGGAGGCTACTGTTGGTGACTTAGCAAGGGAGATGCCTAGGATAAATGCAGCTTTGGAGAACAGGCAAGCAGATCATCAAACTTCCATGGTTGAAGTGGAAGGTATGTTAAAAGATAAACATGTTTCTATTTTGATTGATCTAGGGGAAAGTATTCGCTATATTTCACCAGATTTATTTAGATGTTGCAATCTGAAAGTAGATAAGTTTGATAAATCTTGGTTGGTTCAATTAGCTATTGGCACGGAAAGAAAGGTGTTGATTTTGTAAAAGAATGTAAATTGTTCATGAATCAGTTTAGCACTAATGTTAAACTAAATGTGTTGCCTTTGGGATCTTTTGACTGTTAGTATATTCCTATACTCCATCCCAGTCCCAGCAGCATTTTCATTATTTGCATTTTCAGTCATGCATGCACTTTTAGGGTTTGCATGCATTATTTAGTGTTTGCATGCATCCCATATCATATTATGTTTTGCATTTACAATAACAGAGCTGCAAATAAATGGATGTAATCATCATATCAAGAATGCTCAAAACATTCATTATACAGTTTTCACTTTGCATATACACCCATTGTTTTCACTTCTTACTATACCCATTTCCTATGAATTTACAGTTCAACAAGTAATGAAAATAATATGAAAATTCTATTGCTAACGGTTATTGTATTCAATAAATGTTCGAACTGTAAGTATCGAATCCCAAACTAGGTTTCATAACAAATTCATTATACATAAGTTTTGGATCAAACCAAAGTTCCTCGAAAATTCATTTTACAAACATTTAGAACACGACTTAGGGTTTGACCTATCGCTTTCATTACAATCGAATTCTTTTCCATTTGAAACATCATACATTATATGGTTACCATTTTTTTACAGAGTATTTAAACCCTAGCCAAAACATTTACAACATCAACCTACAGCATTAAATAGCTAACACAGGTTTCGACCTATATTTCATCCCCTTAGTTTTCAGTTTGATATTTTGTTTACAACCTTTGAGAATCGTTATTTTGGACATAGCCATTACCTCACTTCGCTCATCAAAGAAGATCTCTTCTATCGTTGTCATAAACATTACAGTTTCGTAATCTTGAAACAATTACAACAGATATAACTATGCCACAGAAACAAACCAAATAACATTGAATATAATCAATAGTTATCTTTTCGAGAAATAAATTGGTATTCACAAGTTCATGCGAGCCTCGGCTCCATTTCTTTTCACATTAACACATATCAACATGAGAGATTTTCAACGTTTTTACTATTACATAGTTTCGACTTCAAAAAAATAAGTCGTTGTGTTCAGAAACGAGAATTACAACGTGTTTTCCAAAACAAAAACAGACAGGGTTTACACCCAAGCTCAACATTTGAAACCAGTCCTCAAAAACCTAGACATGGATGAGCTTAACATTTCCAGTTTCGATGAAGTTAAAAGGTAGAAACCAAAACCATTTAAATAAATGAAAGTTACAACACCGAAATAGTTATCATTGTTTTTCAATGGTGCTTCGAAGTTCTCAAACATCAAACAATAACGAGTCATGGCTTGAACCAATACCCATCTTGAAACCTCTTTAACCACAGTCAAGAGCCCCTATGAGGGTTTGGAAGACCCGGAGCTTACTGGATGAAAGTTTTCCGACTTACAAAACCCTGGCTCGAATTCTCTTTCTCATCACCTGCAACTGACATAAAAATGATGGCTTAGGTTCAAATGACTGAAACCTTTTCAAAAATGAAAGATGAAAACACATTGAAGGACTTACTAATCGTTACAGGAAAACTTACATTGCTGTAAGTACCAAAACATTCCACTTTAACCAACTACAAGATGATCCCACAATGAAGGCGAGATAGAAAAATCTTTGTCCTTATCTTTCATTTAAACTAAACGATACTTTCCAAAACTATCAACCCTTGACACCATAAACTTGATACACAGTCTATCAAAACAACGCCATTACAGAAGGAAGGGATCTGTAGCCTTCTAAAACCAGAGGTCTCGGGGTCGAACCTCATACAAAGTCTAAACTAAAAATTCGGCATCCTGTCAGACACAGACCGAAAACAATGGAGACATTAAACAACAATTGCCAAGCTCATAAACCAAAACATCGACCCAATTGCTAGGGTTTGATCCAACGAACAATATCCATGATGATCAACGATCGAAAATATGCCAACACACTAAGCATTGGAACGAGAGACACTACGTTTAATGCCCACTCCACAGTACAGCTTGGTATTGCCACGATGGCATAAGGAAGGAATCAAACAGTAATCAATAACCAGTTCAAAAAATTTGTTTACAACGCATAACCATTACACGTAGGGAACTGCAACAACAATTTCATCAAAATATCATTACATGGTTCGTTGGCAATCCATGTCAGCTTTAGCGTTGATTCAAGACTTTAATACAGAATCAAAGGACAATATTTTTGATAGCTTAACGTTCTTGTCACATTAATAGGCTAGCATCCGTCAACCTGCCAGCATTCATTGTATGTCAATGTTCTTTTCCCGATGTCATAATAGCAAACCATAATATATGACATTATAACATTATATATGGTATTAAGTCAAATTTCTAAGTTCGTATGGACTCTAAGTTACTACCACGATGATCATCATAGTGTTTTTATTAACCAACTTTTATATAGTTCCAAGTTGGGTCATATCCTAGAGTCATGAAATGATATAGGAAGACTTTTCAAAGTTTATACATATTTTCGTATAGTCCCAAGTCTAGGTCACAGCGCTAGACTCATATTATTATATAGAACAACCTTTCGGAGTTTGTATAGTCTCAAGTTTCCTAAGTGTAGATTTAAATAGTAAAAATATGACCTAGTAATTTGTTGATAGAACAACTTTAGTTACAATTGACATGGTTTCACTTTTACACCATTCATACAAATAGATTCAAGCCTTTGAAAAGATTATAAGTATCACCATTTTCAACATTGCAAAGTTATGGATGGAATATCCTATACATAGGAGTTCTTTTTAGTATTACTATTGGGTTGTGATCATAAGAAATTTATTATTAAAGTTATAGAAATAAATAGTTTGATTAGTAGATTTTTCGATGAATCTAATGAGATATTTTAGCAGGGAGACTAACTAAACGCTATCATACTCTTTCATACAAAAATTAAATGACCTTGCGATACATTTATTACATCAATGATGGAAAGATAAAGACGACATTATAACTAGCTGGTACAGTGACAAAACCATCAGCATGTAGACGTAAATAGAGGATTTTGTTCTAAACATTGTGGAATTGACAGACAACATCTTAAAACAGTAATTGTAGCATTGAAACCCATACCTGTTCACTTCTGGAGAGTCGCAACAGAAAATTATAACATTCTATTTATTTATGATGCTGAAATTGAACTACACGTACTTCATTCTTACCTGTCGTCTACACATAGGACATTCAATAAGCTTTAGCATTGCAGCTAAGTAAGCTCCAGGGTACCTCGTAGGACACCCTTAAGTAGCAAAGTCAAACTGTCAGAATCATCGCAAAAGAGAAATTGTCGCATCATATTCCCAACCTGTTTATTTCATTATCATCATAATCATATTTACTAGTTATATGTTAACAACTGTCATTATCTTATTGTTGTTAAAACAGAAAATAAAGTATGCTTAGTACTAACAACTATACAACTAATGCTATCATAATCTCAATATTTATTTCTGCAATTATTATTATCACAATTAATGTTGTTATCAAAAATTTTAAATTTTTATGAAATTTCGAGATGTTACATGTGGTATCAGAGCACAGATTCGAACTCTAGGCCTAAATGAGGTCCAAAACACGTAGCAAAAAATTTCCATACAGCAAAAAATTGTACTAACTTGAAAATTTAATTATTATGTTATCCAGAAATTATTTTCAGTTGCATGTATGGAGAACTCAGCTGAACCTTTAAGCGACAGGTTTTAGCCAAACAGTCACAGTTCGAGACTGCACTATGTAGAGGAAGGTCACGGGGAATTAAATAACGGTTCGTCAGAACTGTTACATGCTTTCCATGAATTAAAAGCAGAAATCAGATCTGTGAAACAAGATAATGACAGGATTCTGCAAGCACAAGAACAACTAAATCAAGTGTTGTTTGAACACAGCCAAACAGAGGAACAAGAAAGAAACAATGAAGATATTTCCAAAGTGGAAGATATGCCTCACACTGACAAAAATCAGAACATAAAAAACAGTGAAGTAAAAGATAGCTCAACCTCATCAGGAGATGCTATTGAAGTACACAAAAGGAAGCGTAACTATACCAGTGACAGTAGTGAAGGAAATTCCAAACCAAGAAGGAAAAATCATAAGGAATATGAGTAGATTTCGGGAGAGTTTAAGAAGATAAGACCTCCAACTTTCAATGGAGAAACTGAGAAAGGAGAGACAGTTGAAGCTTGGTTGTCTGGTATGAAGAAATACTTCCAGATCTATAACTATTCAGAGTTCATAAAGGCAAAAATGTCTATATATAACTTGATCGGAAAAGCAGATATCTGGTGGCAGGACATCAAAAGGATAAAGGGCATCAAAGATAAAGATGTAAGCTGGAGTGCTTTTAAATGATATTTTAAGAAGAAGTATCTATCTAAACAGTACTATGAATAAAAATCTAAAGATTTCTATGATTTGAAGTTGGGAGGTATGAACATGAAGGAAATGAACAGTAAGTTTCTGAACTTACTGAGATATGTACCATACCTCATAGAAGAAAAACCAAAAATTCAAAGGTATTTGAGTTGTTTACCTTTCAATATTAAGGACAGAATCGAGTATGGTAGTCCTAAAACCTTGGAGGAGGCTATGAGAAAAGCAGTTTTCTATTATGACACAAATCGGAAAAGAGAGGGAATGTCAAACTGGAAAAACCATAAGCCCAACAATTTTGAGCAAAAAAAGAAAATTTTCAAATTCAGTGGAAATTCCGGATTTCAAAGGAAAAATTTTCAGAATCGGAATTATCAAGGAAACAACTTCAGAAACAATTCACAGCATAATTCTACAGCACCCAGAAATGCACCTAATAATTCCAAGACTAGTGAGCCAAAGGCACCTATCAAATGTTTTGAATTCCAAGGTCCTCATTACGCATCAGAATGTCCATTGAGGAAGCAAAAAGAAAACAACATCAATTCTATACAAACTGAACCTACGGTGGGAGACGTGGCAAGGGAAATGCCCAGAATCAACGCAGCACTCGACAACAGGCAAGTAGATCATCAAATCTCCATGGTAGAGATTGAAGGTATGATACATGACCATCCTATTACTATTTTAATAGATCCAGGTGCTAGCTTAAGTTATATATCACTAGACATTGTGGAAAGTCTTAAACTAAAAACTGAAAAGTTTAGTAAATCATGGATAGTTAGATTAGCAACTGGAACAAAGAGGAAAGTATCAGATTTTATAGAAAAGTGTGTTTTGTTCATGAATCAATTGCAAATGCAAATCAAGTTGAATATTCTACCTTTAGGTTCTTATGATATTATAGTTGTGATGGATTGGTTAGAGGCCCATCATGTCATCCTGGACTGTTATGGAAAAAAAATTTCATGTTTAAATGATGAAGGGAAAACTGTAGAAATAAAAGGCATCACAAGGAAGGTAACCCTTAGACAGATTTCAGCCATGCAAGTTAAGAGGGCAGTTAGGAAAGGATGCCAAATGTTTGCAGTAAACGTGGTGAATGATGATTTTATGGATAAAGGGAATAAACTGAAATTAAAGGACATACCTGTACTAAAGGATTTTAAGGATGTATTTCCTGAGGAGATTCCAGGATTACCACCCAAAAGAGATTTAGATTTTACCACAGAGTTAATACCAGGAGCAGTACCAAATTCAAAAGATCCATACAGAATGAACATACTAGAGTTAAATGAATTAAAATCACAGTTGAAGGAACTTATTGACAAGAAGTATATTAGACCAAGTGTGTCTCCTTGGGGAGCACCTGTCATCTTTGTTAAGAAGAAAGACGGAACCTTGAGACTGTGCATAGATTATCGCCAGCTCAATAAGATGACAATCAAGAATAGGTACCCATTGCCCCGCATATATGATCTATTTGATCAGCTGCGTGGAGCAACAGTATTTTCGAAGATTGATCTAAGATCAGGATATCATCAAGTACGGGTTAAGGATGAAGATATTTTCAAGACAGCTTTCTGAACTTGATATGGACATTACGAGTTCGTAGTCATGTCGTTTGGCTTGACTAATGCCCCGGCTGTATTTATGTGTCTGATGAATAATATTTTGCATAAATACTTAGACAAGTTTGTTGTTGTGTTTATAGACGACATTTTAGTGTACTCAAAAAGCAAAGAAGAGCATGATGAACATTTACGGATTATCTTACAAGTATTAAGAGATCATCAACTATACACCAAATTTAGTAAGTGTGACTTCCACAAAGACAAAATTCAGTATCTAGGACACATAATTTTAGCAGAAGGAATTTTGGTTGACCTCGACAAGATAAGGGCCATTAATGACTGGCCGGTTCCTAAATATGTGTCAGATGTAAGATCATTTATGGGCATTACGGGGTATTACAGAAAATTTATAGAAAAATTTTCAAAAATTGCCAACCCCATAACTTCCTTGCAGAAGAAAGGGAAGAAATTTGTTTGGGATCAGAAATGTTCTGATAGTTTCAAGAAATTGAAGGAATTGTTGACTACAGCACCTATCTTAAGAATAGCTGATCCTAACAAGGATTTTGTAGTTTGTACAGATGCATGCAATGACGGACTCGGTGGAGTCTTGACACAAGAAGGGCATGCAGTGGCATATGAATCTAGAAAGCTGAAAGTACAGAAAAGAATTACTCTACCTATGATTTAGAGTTATTAGCATTCATTCATGCCTTAAAAATGTGGCATCACCACCTTATTGGCAGAAAGTTTACATTATTACCAGATAACATGGATCTGAAATATTTATTAGATCAGACAAACTTGAACGCTAGACAAGCAAGATGGTTGACATTCTTAAGTGAGTATGGTTTTGAAATCCAGCATATTAAAGGGAAGGAGAACAAGGTTGCGGATGCCTTGAGTCGTAAGGAAAAACTAAATTTTATTTCAGCAATCAGTACTTATTCAACTGATTTGGAAAATCAGATTCTGGAAAAGAGTGAAACAGATGAAGAATACAGAAAAATGAAGGAAAAGACAGCAAACAACAATTCTGAAAATTGTATGGCAGATTTCAGTATGAAGGAAAATGGTTTATTACTCTTTAAAAAAAGATTGTATGTACCAGACATACCAGAAATAAAATTTATGATATTAAATGAGATGCATAAAAGTCACTATTCTAGTCATCCAGGTTATCAAAAGACTATTACTATGCTGAGAAAAGAATATTATTGGCTCAGAATGAAAGATGAAGTAGCAAAGTACATAGCTAAATGTTTGGATTGTCAAACAGTTAAGGTTGAACACCAACATCCTACTGGATTGTTGCAACCATTATCAATACCAAGTTGGAAATGGGAAGTGATCAGCATAGATTTTATTACTGGATTACATAAAAATCAAAAACAACATGATTCTATCATGGTGGTAGTGGACAAACTCAGCAAGGAAGCACACTTCATACCCGTAAAGAATAATCATAAAGCTCCAGATATTGCAGAGATCTTTATGAAACAGATTTTTAGACTACATGGAATACCGAAGGTAATAATTTCAGATTGTGACTCGAAGTTTACAGGTAACTTCTGGAGGTCACTGTTTAAAGGGTTGAACACAACTTTAAATTTCAGTACAGCATTTCATCCACAGACAGATGGTCAGACAGAAAGAGTAAACCAAGTTTTAGAAGATTTATTAAGAATGTATGTTAAGGATCAGCCTGGTAAGTGGGAAGACTACTTGCACTTAGCAGAATTTGCTTATAATAATCACTATCATGCATCGGCCAGACTTAGTCCTTTTGAAATTCTTTATGGTAGAAAATGTAATACACCTATTTCGTGGAATGATCCAGTAAATAGAGTTGTTTTAGGACCTGAATTATTGCAGGAGTTAGAACTAATTGTGAAACAGGTGCAAGGACATTTAAAAGCTGCCCAAGATAGGAAAAAAAGTCAAGCATATTCAAAAAGAACTCATAAAGAGTTCCAGGTTGGTGAACATGTATTCCTCAAGGTAAGATCAAAAAAGAGTTCACTGAAATTAGGGAGTTGTACCAAGTTGGCACCCAGGTATTGCGGTCCTTTTGAAATATTGTCTAAGGTTGGAGCGGTGGCATACCAACTACATTGCCACCAAACTTAAAAATACATAATGTTTTTCATATATCATTTTTAAATAAATATGTGCACAATACTATTCATGTTGTAAACTGGAATGACGTACAGGTGGGACAAGACGGAGATTTTCCAGTGGAACCGGATTGTATCCTCCGAAGGAGGGAAACTATTCTCCGAAATCGCAGCATTGGGCTAGTGAAGGTGCAATGGAAGCACCTTAGCCCAGAAGAGGCAACCTTGGAGTTGGAGAGTAGTATGCAGGCAGCATACCCAACTCTATTTCAAGAACACTCAAGGAGTGATTAGCCAACATCAAGGACGATGTTGAGACTTAAGGGGGGGTGTATGTCACCTACCCAAATTTCTGAGAATTATTATTTTATTTGCAAAATACTTTATGTTAAATTTAATTACAAAGTTTTGTAATTATGATCAGTTTTGATCATGGATGAATGTAATTACTAAATATTATTATTTAAATAAATTAATTAGGAGACAAACACCCAAGAGGACTGTTGAATGAGTGTTCACTAACCCACTAGGAGGAATGAAAGCTATTGGAAAGTATGGGATAGATGGCAGCAGTAGCACCACACCACTAGATGTTGGTTATGGGACAACTACCCCTAAAAATAGGGCATTATCCCCCAGGTGGAGGGAGTGAGCAAGAAACTCATTTAATGACCCAGTAACATCTGAAAAGGCCTAGGCAACCTATAAAGGCAAATTCGAATTGAGCAGGCATCTCTTAATCAATATTTTTGCAGAATATTTTCCTCATGTGCATCAGGTGATCACTGAGAGATTCGAATAGGGAGGCTAATGGTGACTGAAATCTTAAGTCTTCATATTGATAAGAAGAAACAGAGTTGCTGGTGTAGATCTATTGGACTGCTAGCTATTGAAGATTTAGAAGTTAATTGCTACAGCAAGAAGAAGTCCTAATTCTTGAGTTTCTTCCTCCTGGTGGTTCAGTGAACAGGCTCGGGGGTCCTAATATAGTACTTGACTGTTTTCAGGAATTGGTTGGGTGGAACAGTCTTCTTGGGCTGTTTGTTGCCCTACAGATTTATCCAGGTTCTACCAATTTTCTCCTTGTCCTCAGTTAGTAATTATGTTCTGTATAGTTAGTAATTTATGGTTTCCTATTTCGAAAGAGAATTTAATTCTAGATTTGTTAAAGTCTGAATGTTAAAGTTTAAATGATGAATTGGAATTGATAAATCAATATCTATATTTTCCCCATGTTGTTTGTGAATCGTACTCCAGTATAGATACGCAAATTAAGAACAGATTAAAGGATGGAAAAATTGCCATTTTGAATTCGATAGATAGATAGTAGTTTATTTATTTATAAATCTTCTATCTTATAGTAAAATAGTAGTAAAAGAATTATGTATAATATCTATGTATATATTATAAAAGTTTCCTGAGTTATATGAAAAACAAACAATGCATAATTTCTTTACAGTTGCATTACAATATGCTTACCATCATTATGCATATAAAAAAATAGATAGAAATTATATTTCTATACATATCATGTTATGTTTTGCATTTACAATAACAGAGCTGCAAATAAATGGATGTAATCATCATATCAAGAATGCTCAAAACATTCATTATACAGTTTTCACTTTTCATATAAACACACTGTTTTCACTTCTTACTATACCCATTTCCTATGAATTTATAGTTCAACAAGTAATGAAAATAATATGAAAATTCTATTGCTAACGGTTATTGTATTCAATAAGTATTCGAACTGTAAGTATCGGATCCCAAACTGAGTTTCATAACAAACTCATTATACATAAGTTTCGGATCAAACCAAAGTTCCTCGAAAATTCATTTTACAAACATTTAGAACATGACTTAGGGTTTGACCTATTGTTTTCATTACAATCGAATTCTTTTCCATTCGAAACATCATACATTATATGGTTACCATTTTTTTACAGAGTATTTAAACCCTAGCCAAAACATTTACAACATCAACCTACAGCATTAAATAGCTAACATAGGTTTCAACTTATATTTCATACCCTTAGTTTTCAGTTTGATATTTTGTTTACAACCTTTGAGAATCGTTATTTTGGACATAGCCATTACCTCACTCGCTCATCAAAGACAAGATATATTCTATCGTTGTCATAAACATTACAGTTTCATCATCTTGAAACAATTACAACGGATATAACTATGACACAGAAACAAACCAAATAACATTGAATATAATCAATAGTTATCTTTTCGAGAAATAAATTGGTATTCACAAGTTCATGCGAGCCTCGGCTCCATTTCTTTTCACATTAGCACATATCAACATGAGATATTTTCAATGTTTTTACTATTACATAGTTCTGACTTCAAAAAAATAAGTCGTTGTGTTCAGAAACAAGAATTACAACTTGTTTTCCAAAACAAAAACAGACAGGGTTTACACCCAAGCTCAACATTTGAAACCAGTCCTCAAAAACCTATACATGGATGAGCTTAACATTTCCAGTTTCAATGAAGTTAAAAGGTAGAAACCAAAACCATTTAAATAAATGAAAGTTACAACACCGAAACAGTTATCATTTTTTTTCAACGGTGCTTCGAAGTTATCAAACATCAAACAATAACGAGTCACGTCTTGAACCAATACCCATCTTGAAACCCCTTTAACCACAGTCAAGAGCACCTACGAGGGTTTGGAAGACCCAGAGCTTACTGGATGAAAGTTCGCCAACTTACAAAACCCAGGCTCGAATTCTCTTTCTCATCACCTGCAACTGACATAAAAACGATGGCTTAGGTTCAAATGACTGAAACCTTTTCAAAAGTGAAAGATGAAAACACATTGAAGGACTTAATAATCGTTACAGGAAAAATTACATTCCTGTAAGTACCAAAAAATTCCACTTTAACCAGCTACAGGATGATCCCACGATGAAGGCGAGACAGGAAAATCTTTGTCCTTATCTTTCATTTAAACTAAACAATAAGTTCCAGAACTACAACCCTTGACACCATAAACTTGATACACAGTCTATCAAAACGACGCCATTACAGAAGGAAGGGATCTGTATCCTTCTAAAACCATAGGTCTCGAGGTCGAACCTCATACAAAGTCTAAACTAAAAATTCAGCAGCCTGTCGGCCACAGACCGAAAACAATGGAGACATTAAACAACAATTGCCAAGCTCATAAACCAAAACATCGACCCAATTGCTAGGGTTTGGTCCAACGAACAATATCCATGATGATCAACGATCGAAAATATGCCAACACACTAAGCATTGGAACGAGAGACACTGCATTTAATGCCCACTCCACAGTACAGCTTGGTATTTCCACGATGGCATAAGGAAGGAATCAAACAGTAATCAATAACCAGTTCAAAACATTTGTTTACAACGCATAACCATTACACGTAGGGAACTGCAGCAATGATTTCATCAAACTCTCATTACGTGGATCGTTGGCAATCCATGCCAGCTTTAGCGTCGATTCAAGACTTTAATACAGAATCAAAGGACAATCTTCTTGATAGCTTAACGTTCTTGTCACATTAATAGGCTAGCATCCGTCAACCTACCAGCATTCATTGTATGTCAGTGTTCTTTTCCCGATGTCATAATAGCAAACCATAATATATGACATTATAACATTATATATGGTATTAAGTCAAATTTCTAAGTTCGTATGGACTCTAAGTTACTACCACGACGATCATCATAGTGTTTTTATTAACCAACTTTTATATAGTTCCAAGTTGGGTCGTATCCTAGAGTCATGAAATGATATAGGAAGACTTTTCAAAGTTTATACATATTTTCGTATAGTCCCAAGTCTAGGTCACGGCGCTAGACTCATATTATTATATAGAACAACCTTTCGGAGTTTGTATAGTCTCAAGTTTCCTAAGTGTAGATTTAAATAGTAAAGATATGACCTGGTAATTTGTTGATAGAACAACTTTAGTTACAATTGACATGGTTTCACTTTTACACCATTCATACAAATAGATTCAAGCCTTTGAAAAGATTATAAGTATCACTATTTTCAACATTGCAAAGTTATGGATGGAATAGCCTATACATAGGAGTTGTTTTTAGTATTACTATTGGGTTGTGATCATAAGAAATTTATTATTAAAGTTATAGAAATAAATAGCTTAATTAGTGGATTTTCTGATGAATCTAATGATATATTTTAGCAGGGAGACTAACTAAATGCTATCATACTCTTTCATACAAACATTAAATGACCTTGCGATACATTTATTACATCAATGATGGAAAGAGAAAGACGACATTATAACTAGATAGTACAGTGACAATACCATCAGCATGTAGACGTAAATAGAGGATTCTGTTCTAAACATTGTGGAATTGACAGACAACATCTTAAAACAGTAATTGTAGCATTGAAACCCATACCTATTCACTTCTGGAGAGTCACAATAGAAAATTATAACATTCTATTTATTTATGACGCTGAAACTGAACTACACGTACTTCATTCTTACCTGTCGTCTGCACATAGGACATTCAATAAGCTTTAGCGTTGCAGCTAAGTAAGCTCCAGGGTACCTCGTAGGACACCCTTAAGTAGCAAAGTCAAACTGTCAGAATCATCGCAAAAGAGAAATTGTCGCATCGTATTCCCAACCTGTTTATTTCATTATCATCATAATCATATTTACTAGTTATATGTTAACAACTGTCATTATCTTATTGTTGTTAAAACAGAAAATAAAGTATGCTTAGTACTAACAACTGTACAACTAACACACAACTAATGTTGTCATAATCTCAATATTTATTTCCGCAATTATTATTATCACAATTAATGTTGTTATCAAAAATTTTAAATTTTTATGAAATTTCGAGATATTTCACTTAGTGCGCCCCTTCATACAATTGCATGCATCTCATGCGCCCTCTCTCACCTACCACTCAGTTGCACTTCAGTTAATTGAGTTATCATCAATTCTTTCCTTGATTTAAGGCTAGACTGACTCTCAACTAACTGTATCACTCCGATGGATCTCCAGTGAGACTAGACTACCCATTCTGACTCTAGTTAGCTCTTCATGCACCCTCCACTTAGCCTCCTTCATTCAGTTACACTCAATTACACCTACCACACTCAGTTTGACTCAGTTTGACTAATAGTTGACAGTTACTTGAGCATTGATGACTCCATTGATGATGAGATAGACTACTAGTTGTGCTCCAATGACACTCCAGTGATCCTTTGATCACTCCATGAAGGCTAATTGCTACCTTAGGCATTTGAATCCTCATGCATTGTAATATTTATTTGTCTGTATTGTGATTAATTAATTAGTGTGTGTGAAGTATTTTTGCTTCTATCTGATTTCTACTGTATTATTATTATGTTGCTCATTATACTGCATTGACCACTCTTCTTCTATTTTCTTGCTTAATCAATTACTTTCTTGTGAGGTATACATCATCTCTTAGATCTGCTGTGAGTATTTTCACATGGTATCAGAGCATGTTGAGAGTATTTTTTATCTCCATTCCTGATAGTTTTTTGTAGGTTATTATCAAGATTTCGAGTGTAGCAGTTGCAGCAGTTCCTGCATTTATGCAGCAGTAGCAATTGTAGATATTCTCTATTGCTTTTGTAGGTCTTCTACAACTTCATTGAATTCAAAAGAAATCCCTCCTCTTTCTCCATTCAACTATGATCTTCTTTCTCCATTCAACTATGATGAATGGAAACCGAATATGATAGCACATTTGAAGAGAAATGGTCTCTTTGATTACTGTTTTGAAAGAGAGTTTGAATCCTCTGAAGAAGAGTATGACTGGTTAGTTGAAGGTGACAGAGCTTGCGCAACCATGTTGTATGCTATGCCTCCATGCATTATATACCAATTCGTTGATATTGACACTCCAAAAGAGCTATGGGCCCAACTGGATGTAATTTTTGGCATACAGAATGAAGGAATTGGTCCAAACCCTTTTGAGAGCAAGCAAAGTGATGCATTCGCCCTCCTTGATGATCTCATTGATCATGAACCAGTATCAAACATCTCATATTGAAGTTGTCCACAAAGAAGAAGAACTTGCAGATTCTGCACTCATGCTCCAAATTTCTTCTCTTTCTGTGCCAGTTCACACTCTAGATTTGCAAAAGGTCCTAAATCCTCTTTTGCACCAGAGTCTATTGGTCTGCATCATGATCTATTGAATGTTTTGGAGGTCAAATCAGCTATTGGAGGTAATGCATTTTCTCTCCTCGAGCAATCACCTCTTATTTACTACTATATGATCATTATTCCATGCTTTCAGAAGGTTATTGAAGAATATGGCCATTGCCATTCACTTGGGATAATTTCTCATGCATTTTCTGGTTTTGATCTCACCTCTTATGGTTCAAAGGAGATCTCAAGAAACCATGATTCAAGTCTTGGATCCAATTTGGATTCTACGCAATTACTACTTGGGATAATTTCTCATGCATATGATAGTTTTGATCTCACCCCTGCTGGATCAAAGGAGATCTCAAGAAACTATTCTTCAAGTCTTAAATCTGATTTGGATTTCAAGCAATTATTTGATGGTTCTTTTGAGCATAATCTCACCCATGATGGTTCGAAGGAGAAGACAAGACTATCTGCACATTCATGTTTTTTATCCTACCTCAGCTGATTCGAATCATGGGTTCAAGGATCATCCTCATACTTTTGGATTTGTTCTCATCACATTCAATCTGAAGAGCAAGTACAAGCACATGCTTTCTTAGCATGATCCACTTCTTCCCAAGAAGAAGATACCTCCAGACATATGACCAAGCATCACACCTACTTGAGTTTGGAGCATTTATTTTTGTGTGTGCCTTACAGTCTGTTTTGAGGGGGGGTATTTTTCCCATGTGGTTTTCCCCATTTCATCGGTTTATTGATTGTTATTATTCATTTTATTGGGTGACCTTTGGTCTTAGTTACCAGGGCCCAGGATGGATTAAGGGGGGGTGTTAGGATATTCCTATACTCCATCCTAGTCCTAGCAGCATTTTCATTATTTGCATTTTCAGTCATGCATGCACTTTTAGGGTTTCCATGCATTATTTAGGGTTTGCATGCATCCCAGTCATCAGTCCAGCACCTAGACCTCAGTTAGCCAGCCCCGGGGAGCTTCTCTCAGATCATTTTTAGCCCTCCTAGTGCTTAGTGCGCCCCTTCATGCAATTGCATGCATCTCATGTGCCCTCTCTCACCTACCACTCACTTGCACTTCAGTTAATTAAGTTATCATAAGTTCTTTCCTTTATTTAAGGATAGACTGACTCTCAACTGACTGTATCACTCTGATGGATCTCCAGTGAGACTAGACTGCCCCTTCTGACTCCAGTTAACTCATCATGCACCCTCCACTGAGCCTCCTTCATTCAGTTACACTCAATTACACTCAGTTACACCAACCACACTCAGTTAGACTCAGTTTGACTGATGGTTGATAGTTACTTGAGCATTGATAACTCCACTGATGATGAGATAGACTACTAGTTGTGCTCCGATGACACTCCAGTGATCCTTTGATCACTCCATGAAGGCTAATTGCTACCTTAGGCATTCGAATCTTCATGCATTGTACTATTTATTTGTCCATATTGTGATTAATTAATTAGTGTATGTGAAGTATTTTTGCTTATATCCGAGTTCTACTGTATTATTATTATATTGCTCATTATACTGCATTGACCACTCTTCTTCTATTTTCTTTCTTAATCAATTACTTTCTTGTGAGGTATACATCATCTCTTAGATCTGTTGTGAGGATTTTCACAATGACGTTCTGATTGGAATGGATTGGTTAAAAAAGCATAGAGTTGTACTAAATTGCTTTGAAAATACTTTTACTTGCTTAAATGATGCTTTTGAAACTGTAACGGTAAAAGGGATACCTAGAAAAATATCTGTTAGGCAAATTTCTACTTTACAAGTTAAGAAAATTGCTCGAAAGGGGTGTAAGTTGTTTGCTATAAACATAATTAATAATGAACAGTCTACTGATGAAGATAAGTTAAAGCTAGAAGACATACCCATTCTTAAGGAATTTTATGATATATTCCCAGAAGAAATTCCAGGACTACCTCCGAAAAGGGAACTCGATTTCACCATTGAGTTAGTACCAGGAGCGGTACCTAACTCAAAGGCTCCTTACAGAATGAACATTTTGGAACTGAATGAACTCAAGTCACAGCTTAAAGAATTGATTGATAAAAACTATATAAGACCCAGTGTATCTCCATGGGGAGCACCTGTATTTTTTGTTAAAAATGATGGAACTATGCGTTTATGCATAGATTATCGTCATCTTAAAAAAATGACCATAAAGAACAGGTATCCTCTACCCTGCATTGACGATCTGTTTGATCAACTGTGCAGTGAAACGATATTATCTAAAATAGATTTAGGTCGGGGTACCACCAAGTTAGAATTAAAGATGAGGACATCTTTAAGACTACGTTCTGAAATCATTATGGACACTACAAGTTCGTGGTTATGCCTTTCAGGCAGACCAACGCACCAACAGTATTCATTTGTTTAATGAACAACGTATTACATAAATACTTGGATAAATTTGTTGTGGTTTTTATTGGTGATATTCTAATTTATTCTAAAACGAAAGAGGAACATGACGAATATTTAAAGATAATTCTACAAGTGTTAAGGGAACACCAACTGTACGCTAAGTTCAGCAAATGTGATTTTTATAAAGATAAAATACAATACTTAGGGCATGTAATATCCAAGGATGGAATTGCAGTAGACCCAAACAAGATAAAAGCAATTAACGAATGGCATGCCCCAAAAGACGTAACTGGTGTACGATCTTTTATGGGAATCACAGGTTACTATCGTAAGTTTATTGAAGGATTTTCTAGGATAGCAAATCCTATAAATTCTTTACAAAAGAAAGGTAAGAAATTTGTATGGGATCAAAAATGTGAAAAAATCTTTAAGAAACTTAAAGAGCTACTAACAACAACACCTATTTTAAAAATTGCAGATCCTAACAAGGATTTCATTGTATGCATGGATGCGTGCAATGACAGACTTGGCGGGGTTTTAACTCAAGAAGGTCACGCTATTGCATATGAATCTAGAAAGTTAAAGATTCATGAGAAGAACTATGCAACATACGATCTTGAGTTGGTTGTTGTAATACATGCATTAAAAATGTGGCGACATCATTTAATTGGAAGAAAATTTATCTTAATGACTGGTAATAAAGGACTAAAATACTTGTTGGATCAACTGAATCTAAACACAAGGCAAGCTAGGTGGCTAGATTTCCTTAGTGAGTACGATTTTGAAATTCAACACATATAAGGAAAAGAAAATAAGGTTGTTGATGCATTAAGAAGAAACGCAAAAATAAGTTTTGTTTCAGAATCAGCACATATAAATCTGATCTGGAAAATCAAATTAAGGAAATAATTGGAATTGATGTAAAATATTAGAATTTACTTACTAAAATTGCTGAAGATAATGTTGAAAATTGTATAAAGGATTACAGAATTGATGAAAGAGGGTTACTGTTCTATAAAAACAGACTTTATATTCCTAATGTTGCTGAAGTAAAATTTCTGATTTTGAATGAATTACATAAAAGTCCATATTCTGCACACCCTGGTTACCAAAAGATGATAACTATGCTGCGAAAATATTATTTTTGGCCATGTATGAAAAGTGAAGTAGCTGAATATATTGATAGATGTATTGAGTGTCAGCAAGTAAAGGATGAACACCAACACCCAGCTGGATTGTTGCAGCCACTACCTATTCCATATTGGAAGTGGGAGATAATTAGTATTGATTTTATTATTGGGATGCCTAAAAATCAGAAACAGAATGATTCCATTATGGTAGTAGTGGACAAGCTCAGCAAAGCAGCCCACTTCATACCTGTTAAGACAACTCACAAAGCTCTTGACATTGCTGAATTTTTTATGAAGCAGATTTTCCGTTTGCATGGTATTCCGAAAGTTATAATTTCTGATAAAGACTCAAAGTTTACAGGAAATTTATGGAAATTTTATTTAAATGTTTAGGTACTACTTTGAATTTCAGTACATTATTTCACCCACAAACAGATGGGCAGACTGAAAGAGTTAATCAAATTCTTGAGGACATGCTGAGAATGTATGTGAGACCAGCCAGGTAAATGGGAGGAGTCTTTACATCTTGCTGAATTTGCCTATAATAACCATTATCAAGCTTCAGCAAAACTTAGTCCCTTTGAAATTTTATATGGCAGAAAATGCAATACTCCTATCTCTTGGAGTAATCCAGTTGATAGGTTAATGTCAGGACCTGATTTGTTAAGAGAATTGGAACTAACCGTGAAACGGATTCAAGGCAATTTGAAAATTGCACAAGACAGACAGAAAAGTCAGGCATATTTAAAGAGAACTCAGAAAGAGTTTCAGGTTGGTGAACATATGTTCCTCAAGGTGAAACCTAAGAAAAGTTCCCTAAGACTGGGAAGTTGTGCTAAATTAGCACCAAGGTATTGTGGACCTTTTGAAATCTTGTCCAGGGTAGGACCAATGGCATATCAGTTGGCATTGCCACCGAATCTTAAAGTACATAATGTATTTCACATCTCTCTTTTGAAAAGGTATGTGCATGATATTACTCATGTTATTAATTGGAATGATGTACAGGTGGAACCAGAAGGATATTTTCTGGTGGAACCAGACTGTATCCTCGACAAGAGGGAAATTTTTCTTCATAATCGTACCATTGGACAGGTTAAGGTGAAGTGGAAGCACCTTAGTCCAGACAAAGCTACTTGGGAATTGGAAAGTAATATACGGGTGGCATATCCAATCTTGTTCCAGGAGGAACAAGAGGATGATGAATAAAGAAACATCGAGGATGATGTTGAACTTAAGAGGGAGTGTTTGTCACATACCCCAAGTTCTAGACATTTTATGTTATTGAAAAAAACATTATGTTTTATTTTTATTGTAAATTTTTATGACTATTGACCAAGTGGGGTCATGGATAACTGTAATTAATTACTTTGAATATTTGATTATTAATAAATAAAAGTGGAGACAAATATCCAAAGGAGACTGTTGAATGAGTGTTCACTGACCCACTAGGGGGGATGGACTGTGGTGGAGAGCAAATTGACACTTGGCAGCATCCTCAACTCACTTCTAACTGTTGCAGGGGGCAACTTCCCTACTTTTGTGGTCATGTTCCCCAAGAAAGTGGAACTGAGCACGTGGCTCATTTACTGAAATAAACTGACCAAAAGACCTAGGCATGTTATTTATCTATCAATCGAATTCAGCAGGATGTTGTTCATTTTTCTTACCTTGTGATAATTTGTGAGCACAAGAGATTTGATGAGGGGAAAGTTAGAGGTGATTGAGTGAACTAAGACTGCATTCTGAACTAGTGTAGCCACATTGTTGAGTTCAATATTGCTAAAGGAAGAAAGTGCTTCTGCCAAGTACTACTGCTGAGTTGCAAGGAAATTTATTCCATTATTCCACACAGCATCTTTGTCCTAATGGTTCAGTGAACAAGCTCGGGGGTCCTAAGGCAAGTAGCTTGGATGTCTTCAGGAGTTGGTGGGTGGAACGGGCTCCTTTGGTTGTTTGTTTCTTCTTCTAAAGATTTCAGGTTCACATTGTGTTATCTTATTTACTTCTGTCATGTTAATAAATTAAATAGGAATGTTTATGTTATCAGTATTTCCCATTTAATTTATGATATTCTACCTTAGTTAGTGAACAATTCATTTCTGAAAATTATTACAGTTAGGAACGAAATGCAATTTGAATGATGATAGAATGAATGATTATAAATTTGCTTTCCTACATTTTTCCACACACTGGGATGCAGTGCCGTACTCTAGTACAAGGAAGTAGAATTAGAATAGATTAAAATTATTGGATGTGATAAATAGAAGTAAATGAGTTAAAATAAACTGAGTTAAATTATATTTTGTACTATAAATGAAACTGTATAATAAAAGAAATTCTCTTCTTTATTATCCACATAAGATTAGACAAAAGTCTCATATATAGACTATTTCTTGTATACAAAACTTTTAGTAAATAGATCTAACAAGCAGCATGCTGGGGAGCTCATGCTGGGGACTGAGGACTGCGCGGCGATCACCTTCGTCGCGGTCAACACTTCTACAAGTTAAGATGCTTGCACAACCAGCACATCCGAGGACTACGTGGCTTGGTTGGGATTCAATCAACAGGACAGCACAACTAACTTATATGCTTCCTCTTAGGACTTAACCACTATTGATGACTCTACTTAGTGCTTTATTCATTCGTCTACTGCCTTAGATTATTGAGTCTTGTGACTTATGCAACAGGATGAAGTACACAGCTCTGCGCACTTTCGGTGCTATGCTTCAAGGGAGTCGCACAGTGCGACTCTCCAACTTAAGTGATTGTCTAAATGACTTATACATTCGTTAACTCAGAAATACTGCGCATTCAACATTCATCCATACATGTGATACTTAACATATTATTCCCATATCATTACCATGGAGAATACATATAAAAGCATAAACATATCAATTGATAAATGGGAATTCAAGCATTCATTGTAAGCAAACAGACAAGTGAAAAACACATAAAAAATCACACGGCACAAGATTTAACGTGGTTCACCCCCAGGATGGGAGCTACATCCACGGGAACTGTTGTTGTATTAGTCTTTGGGAAGGGTACAATAGTTCCAGTCTGTGCACTCAGCTGCAGACTCTCTTCTCTCTCAATAGGCCTCTGTGTGCACAGCTTGTAGAGCCTTTACAATGAAAATCAAAACAGGTCTTTCTCGAGATCATACAATGAGATACAAAATCAACACCAGATATTAACCCTTTCCCTTACAAAATATTCCCATTTTATAGATCATACCCGTAGTTCATGTCTTTACAATAGCTGGGCGAAACCCTAAGGGTTTCCAAAACTGTCACGTTTTTCAGCTAACCAGACTCGCTGGATTCTAGTAGCGAATCTTTTGTCGTGGTCGTCCTTCTGCGCATGGTCATGTCAGTATCATCCCCCCTATTACTGTGATGAACCTGCAATAATTAATTAATGAAAATACACAAGATATCAGAAATAATAGAACTCAGAATCACTTTTATATTGATCACAGGCCACTTCGAGGGGGCAACCTCCTTTGAGCAAGCTCAATACAATTAACTTCACCATGCCTTCATAGGCCTCAACACACACTTATATACTAAGTCTAGGCGCCAATACTATGGGTCAAAACCATGGGCCACTACAAAATATGGATCAACAATACTACGGGTGACTTACAAAGCATATGCGCCAACAACAATAACACAAACTATAGATCAACAAATACTACGGGATAACTTACAAAGCTTATGCGTCCAATAACAATATACTAACAAAGTAAAGACATGGGTTCCTAACATCCCCTCCCCCTTAAAAAAAGCTTTGTCCCCAAAGCTTTAGATGTGGAAATTGTTGTTGAATCTGAAGGAGTGGTTCCCATGTAGCATCCTCTGGTTGCATGTCGTGCCACTGAATTAAGACCTCTGTGATAGAGCTAGAGCGAAGCTGACGAGTGCGCCGATTGAGGACTTCCTCCGGCTCCAATAGGATGGATCCTTCATTATCCAGTTCGGGTAGAATAGTGTGTCCACTAATGTTGGTGCCAAAAACTTTCTTCAGACAAGAGACATGAAATACTGGATGAATGCGGGAAGAAGGAGGAAGTTCCAATTTATAAGCAACAGACCCAATGTTCTGAAGAATCCGATATGGCCCATAGAAATTTGGAGTGAGCTTATGACACCCTTTGAGTTTCAGGGAGGATTGCTTGTACGGATGGAGATGAAGAAAAACCATATCGCCCGCTTGAAAAGTGCGCTCAGAACGATGCTGATCAGCGTGTTGCTTCATGCGATTTCTTGCCATGTGAAGATTGTCCCGCAAAATGCGAAGAATCTGATCGTGGTTACGAAGGACCGTGTCAACTTCCTAAACTGGTGAACTGTTGGGGGTGTATGGAAGAAGAACTTGAGGTGCCTGACCATAGACTGCTTCATATGGGTTCATTTTAGAGGTAGTGTGGTAAGAGGTATTGTACCACCATTCAGCGAGAGGGAGCCACTTTTCCCACTGATGTTGTTGTTCAGAGGTGAAGCAACAAAGATAATTTTCGAAGCATTTATTGATAATTTCAGTCTGACAATCTGTTTGTGGGTGATACCCTGAACTCATCTTCAGTTTGGTGCCAGTGTGGTGAAATAGTTCTGTCCAAAAATGACTGGTGAAAGTTGCATCACGATCCGAGACAATGGAAGAAGGGATGCCATGAAGACGAAAGATCTGGTCCAGGAAAATTTGAGTGACTGAGGAGGTTGTATAGGGATGGCTGAGAGCACAAAAATGACTATATTTGGAGAGGCGATCAACCACAACGAGAATCACTATCTTCCTACCAGATTTAGGGATCTCTTCAATGAAATCCATAGAAATATCTGTCCAAATCCGTGTAGGTATGGGCAAGGGTTCGAGCAATCCTAGAAGGAGTGTCGTTTCACCCTTATTGCGCTGGCAGGTATCACAATCAGCCACCATTTGTTGAATTGTCATTTTCATGCCTTGCCAAAAGAAATTACGCCATGCCCGTTCATACGTTTTGAGGAACCCAGAGTGCCCTGCCGATGGAGAAGCATGGAGTTCATAGAAGACAGCATGTTGAAGATCTGTGCTCTGGGGAAGCACCAGACGACCCTTGTATCTCAGGGAAGCACCATCCCAAGAGTAATGTGGTACCGCAGAAGGGTTGTTGGTCAAGCGTTGGATGATTTGAGATAAGGAAGAGTCATTGACATAACCCTGTTGAACAGATTGCAACCAATTTGGAACAGGCATAGAAATAGCTGAAAGAGAACCTTGGGCATCAAATGTGCGAGAAAGAGCATCTGCCACAATATTGTCCTTACCCTTCTTGCAAGTGATCTCATAGTCATAACCCATGAGTTTGCTAACCCATTTTTGTTGTGCTAGGGAGGAGACAGGCTGTTCCAAAAAATATTTCAGACTTGGGTGATCAGTATTGATGCATAAATGATTCCCTAATAGGTATGGTCGCCACTTCTGTATTGCATGCAAAATAGCCATCATTTCCTTCTTATATGTAGAGGCAGCTAAATTCTTACCTGAAAGGGCTTTGCTGGTGAACGCAATGGGGTGTTCATCTTGAAGAAGAACAGCACCAATTCCATTGCCAAAAGCATCACTCTCAATAGTGAAGGGCTTGGAAAAATCGGGCATAGCTAGAACAGGTGTAGTACACATAGCTTGTTTCAATTTGTCAAATGCACACTGAGTAGCATGTGTCCATGTAAAAGCATCCTTTTTCAATAGAGCAGTTAATGGAGCTATAATATTCCCATAATCCTTGACAAACTTGCGGTAGTAGCCAGTCAACCCCAAAAAACCACGAAGGCTCTTGAGTGTCTGAGGATGCGTCCAATTGTTCATGGCATCGATTTTGGCAGGATCCACGCGAACCCCTTGTGCTGAGATAATGTGTCTGAGATACTCAACTCTCTTCTGTCCAAAAACACATTTAGATTGTTTGGCATGGAGATGATGGTCAAAGAAAAGTTGCATGACAAGATCCAGATGCTGGAGATGTTCAGCCCATGTTTTACTGTAGATGAGGATATCATCAAAGAATACCAGAATGAATTTCCGTAAGTAGGGCCGAAATATTTTATTCATTAAGGCCTGGAATGTGGAAGGAGCATTAGTGAGGCCAAAGGGCATGACCAAAAACTCATAATGGCCATCATGTGTGCGGAAAGCTGTTTTAGGGATATCATCCTCATGAACCCGAATTTGATGATACCCAGAACGAAGATCCAACTTGGAGAAAAATTGAGCCCCATGAAGCTCATCAAGAAGCTCATAAACAACAGGAATTGGAAACTTATCCTTGATGGTGAGGTGATTAAGTGCGCAGAAGTCAATGCAGAGGCGCCATGACCCATCTTTTTTGCGGACAAGAAGAACTAGAGAAGAAAAGGAACTAGTGCTTGGGCGAATAATACCTTGCTTCAATAAGTCCCGAACAAGCATTTCAATATCCATTTTTTGGTGAAATGGGTAGCTATAGGGCCTGATATTGGGAGGAATGCTGCCAGGAAGGAGCTGAATACGATGGTATTCTGGCCTTGAAGGTGGCAATCCCACTAGTTCAGCAAAGACACCTGTATATGTTCGGATATCCACATCATCTTTTTCAGGATCTTGCATGCAATTAGGGTTTGCATGCAAATTCTAGGGTTTGCATGCACTTTGCATGCATCCCAGTCACCAGGTTGATGCCTCCAGCACCTTAGCCACCTTATTCTAGCATCCGGGAGCCACTTACTTCAGAGTTTTATCCCTCCTAGTCAGGAAGGCACCCACTTCTCACCTACTGCCAGAGAAGGGCGCACTTCTTCACCTACCACTGCAGTTCCACTTCAGTTACACTCATTTAGCTCCGATTCTCCCTGATTTGAGGCTAGTTTCACTCTCTACTAACTGTTTCACTTCCGTTGGACCTCCAGATTGACTAGATGACTTGTTCTGACTTCATTTAGCCTCCCATGTGCCCTCCACTGAGCCCACTTCCCTATATCAGTGCTACACACTTCAGTTACACATGTTACGCTCAGTTAGACTCAGATTGACACCTAGATGACTGGTTCTTGTGCATTGATGACCACCACTGATTGATGATGAGGACTCTTAGTTGGAGTCAAGCTACTCCATTCAGTGATTCGAATGACCTCCTTAGACAATTCGAATTGCTCAGTCATCGTTACGGTATTCTATTGTAATCATTCACCCTTACTGGGATATTGAGTACTGATGCATGTTTTGCATAGTTTTACACCATATTTTCTATGTTCATCTGTTGTGATTGATTTACTTGTTCATTAGATCTGCTGTGACTAATTTTATAGTATATCGATCCAGAATTTGTTGAATATCCAAAGGAGTAGTGGAGGCCGCTGATGGTTGCATCTGAATAGAATGGATCTGAGCGATGGCACCATGTGAATTCTTCTTTAGGAGTTTTTCCATGCGATGTGAACTAATGATGCTGAGAGGTGGCTGAGAGACCCTGGTTGTAATCCTTTCAATGTGTGTTTTTGTCCATTGAGGGAAAAATGCATCCAAAGTTCAGCAAAATCTCATAAGATAGGGCCAAGTGTGCGTAGCCATTGAGCACCCAAAACCACATCACATCCGCCTAAGGTCAAGGCAAACATGTCAGAGCGCAAGGTATAATCTCCCGTAGAGATTTGCACATTTCGACACATCCCTTTGCAAGGCAAGGTGCCCCCATTGGCAACCATGACTTCAAAGTTGGAGCAAGGATGGATAAAACAATCAGCTTGTTTGGCGATCCGAGGGTCAATGAAATTATGAGTGCTACCAGAATCAATGAGTATTGTAAGAGGAAGCTTCTTGAAGTAACCCCTGACCCGCATTGTTTGGGGTGTGGTGATTCCAGCCAAAGCATGGAGAGATATCTCTGATTGGTCATCTTGAGACGAAGGGTCAATAGGAGATTCCTGAATGTCGACCTGAGCATCCATTGTATTTGGATCTTTGTCACCAATTTCAGAGGCAGGCGGAGAATCCACATCCAAGAGATAGAGCTTTTGTTGAACACATCTATGTCCCCGAGTGAATTTCTCATCGCAATTATAGCAAAGCCCCTTTTCTCTACGTGCTTGCATCTCTGTTTCAGAGAAACGCTTGATAGGATTTGGTCAAGGAGCCTGTTGTATGGGTGGTCATTGAGAACCCATATTTCGAAAGAGAACAAAAGTGGGCTTGGAGCGTTGTTGGGCTGCAATCTTGTCTTCTGCCAACTTAGCCAAACCCAAGGCTTCCATCATTGTGTTGGGACAGAACATTTTGACCTCAGAGCGGATGGCATCCTTTAGACCACTGATAAAACAACTCTGGTAAAAGTCATCAGAAAATCCTTCAGTGTGGTTGGCTAGTTTCTCAATTTCGGTTTGATACTCTCATAGTGCCAATTTGGCGAAGTTTAGTGAGAGCTCCTGTGAAGTCATCGAAAGCACTAGGACCAAATAATTGCAAAAGGAGCTGGAAAAAGTCTGGCCATTTTGGCTCTTCATGAGCCTTAATGTACCAACGGTACCATTGAAGAGCTTCCAATTCCAAATGAAAGGATGTAAGTGGAACTTTGTTGACATCAAAAGTATTATGCAGACTGAAATACTGTTCTGCATAATAGATCCATCCAGTTGGATCAGTACCATTGAAGTGAGGAAAATCAAGTTTTAGACCACAGAAATTGCTGGAAGAAGAGAACCCATTATCTGAGGAAGACTCAGACTGTCGTTGGTGTTCATGGCTGAATGTTCAAGATGGAGGCCGAGAAATTTTTCATCCAGATCCTGGAGTTTGGCTTGGATGGCTGCAAGTGCTTCTTCCATAGTTATTGCTCCTGCGCCGGTGACAACCATAACCAGGAGTTTTTTTTTTTTTTTAACTGGGTAGAAAAACAAAAACAAAAACTGCTTCAGTAAAGGAAAATCTGGATTTGGGAAAAAATCTTAAGGGTAATTAGGGTTTGACTAGGTTTTGGATACTGTCGAATGGAGAGGGAAGCAGAAAGGAGGATTTCAGAAGCGGGGTGAAAGAATGGGAAAATTTTCCAGAAAGGGACAAAGAAGCAGAATTAGGAAAGGAACTCTGTGGTAAAATTTGAAAGTGATTGGGTGAAATCCGAGGAATTTATGGAAAACCCTAAAAATAGACAAATGTGGGATTTCGGGCTTTGGGAAGTGGAATTGGGGATATGGTCCTCAGGAATGAAATATGCAGAATGGGATTACAGGGGTTCCCGGGAAGTTTCAAGGGAAATGGAGTGAAAACAAGGAAGATATGGAGAAAAAAAATTTTTTTTTTTTTAGGGAAATGGAGTGAAAACAAGGGAGATATGGAGAAAAAACCCTTCTTTTTTTTCTTTTTTTCTTTCTTTTTTTTCTTTTTTTCAGAATGGAGCGGCTACGGCTAGGAAGAGATCTGAAATAGATAGATCTGCAACGACCCGAAAGTGAGCGGAAATAGAGGGATCTGAAACAGCGCTGAATGGATTGAAAACGGCTGGATCTGAAATAGATCTGAAACGGCTGGATCTAGAACGGCTTTTAGAATGGATCTGAAAGGCTGAATCTGTGATCGACAACAGTTCAGCTGAAAATAGATATGGACCCTAGGTATGTGCGGCTTCCTAACAGTTCAGGGGTTTCACTCGGCCACCAATGCTATCTGACGGCTTACGTATCGGGGCAGTACCCCTCACTCCACGGCTCAGGTAAAACTGATAACTGCTTTGCCACAAACGACATCTCTTAGTTTACCTCACGGGTGGGAACTAGTCAATCAGGTAGGGGTCATTACCCTTTTCACTAGCAGGTCCTCTCAATGGGCCAGCTATTTCGGGGTTCCTGTGGTACTCCTCACAATGATTTTTAGGGCTTATGCCCAAGTACTTCCCACAGTTAAGCGGATAGGGATTATTCCCAAATCCGAACCTGCAACAGATGCGAAAAAAAATTTGGCAGAAATTTCACCCAGCGAGCCCAAGAAAGTGCTATGATACCAGATGTGATGAACCTGCAATAATTAATTAATGCAAATACATGATATATCATAAATAACAAAACTCAGAATCACTTTTATATTGATCACAGGCCACTTTGAGGGGGCAAACTCCTTTGAGAAAGCTCAATACAATTAACTTCACTGTGCCTTCATAGGCCTCAACACACACTTATATACTAAGTCTAGGCACCAATACTATGGGTCAAAACCATGGGCCACTACAAACTATGGATCAACAATACTACGGGCAACTTACAAAGCATATGCGCCAACAACAATAACACAAACTATGGATCAACAAATACTACGGGACGACTTACAAAGATTATGTGTCCAATAACAATATACTAACAAAGTAAAGACATGGGTTCCTAACAGTTGCGCGCATGCCAACAGGTTGCTTTCACCAAGTCGTTCCTCCTCTAACGGCCTTATGCGATCGGTTCATGTAGTGGTTCCTTGCATGTGTGACTGGTTGCTTTCCTCCGCTTTACTCCTTACTCATCGCCTGGTACTCATGGAGCATATTTACCAAAAATATACCACCGATGATCTAACCGGAATATGTGACGTCTTCCGTCCAACCTTCTGCCTTGCCAGATCTCCATAGATCGGCCTCCTCCCAGCGTTGTCTCCTCGTAGCATTGTACTTTGCAGCTCTTCCGACGCTGCGCTACGCTCAACTTCGCATCTTCCCAACATTGACTTGTTCAAAAAGTCTCCAACTTTACTACGCTTCACTTTGCAGTGCCAAAACTTGACTTGCACAAAAATGCCCCACTTGGGCCAGGCCCAACACCCAGGCCACTATATTTTATCCTTAAATCATGCCTTGAGACATAAGACCCATACTCGATGCACGATACCCAAAAATTAGGCCTAAATCTCTCTCATGGACTATAGTTTACATTTGTAGGACATGCATTATGATTTATGGCCCTATTCATGAGACATGTGCGTTAAAAGTAATTGAACCATTGAAATTTGACCCTGAAGCATGTCTTGGATAAGAAGACCAGTCATTGGTGGTATAAACCTAAAAGTCATGCATTTATCCCACGGCTAGGGAAAAGATACCATCAAGAGGGCCCATCTCAATCTCATTCTTTGGGTTCTTTTTGTGGCCAATGTTCCTTGGAAGTAGTTCCATTAGGGCTTAATCCATTGATTTTGTCTCCATAGAATGTCTTAGATGAGGTCCTTCATCCAGAGGGCATGTATCAGGTATGTGGTGATTATCTAGTAAATCATTCAAAACATGTGTGCTCATAAATTTAGAAAAATGACCTTTATTTTTAGAATGTACCACATCCATCTCTTATTTCTCTAGCCCCCTAATGGTATGTCCATTTATAATTATTAATTGTGTAAAATAATATACCATTTTGTTACAAAAAATGTATTAATAAATGAAATTTTCGTTTCCATATAATTATAAAGTCCCCTACCCACAATTTTTATTTATTTACCATTATACCAAGATATTTATTAAAAAATTAAATGAACTATGCATGTACCAACTTAGTATTTACTAGGCTACTAGTTTGACCCCCAGAGTTTCATGATTTAGGGCCCTATGCATGACTCATGTTCCATGGAAGTATTTTATTTAGGGTCCAATATATTGGAAGTTAGACCCAAAGCATGCCTTGGATAAGAATACCCTTCATTGTTATGTAAAACCTTGGAACAAATCCTATATCCCACTCTTAGGTGAAATATTCCATCTAAAGGTATTATCTCATAGACTAGAGTTATGTTCATGGCTTGTGTTATTTAAAAGTATCCACTTTAGAGACCAATCCCATGGATTTCATCCCTCAAGCATGTCTCGGGTAAAGAGACCCTTCCTTGGTTATTCAAACCTTGGAATTTAGAGTTGCATGTCACTTGACTAAATATTTCATTAGGGGGGATTTTCATGGGTGAGGGCCATGTTCATGGACCTTGCACATTAGAATATTTACATACCAAGCCACTAGATTTTTGGATTTGAAGCATATCTTGGGATAGGAAATCCTTCAAGACTAGTTATCAATCCTCAAAATTAGATCTATATCAAACTCATGGTCCAAAGATTCATTTGATAGGGATTATACCATGGTGTGAGTCCCTATTCATGCCCCGTGTACCTTACAAGTAGCTCCTTTATTGATCGAGCTATTTGGTTCCATCCTTTATGCAAGCATGTCTTGGGACAAAAGACTCATCCTTGGCATGCTAAATATTAAAATATGCTGATATCTTACTTAGGGGGGAATATTCCCTCCATAGGTATTAACTCGTGGTCAAGGCCTTACAATTAACACTAAAGGAAATGTATAAATACCCAAGACCATTAATCTTGTCCTCAAAGCATGTATCTAGGACGAAAACCTCCATTTTTACAAGAAGCCAATCTATTTCATGATTTGTAACCCTGTTTATGGGCCATGCCTCTTAAAACTGTAGTTCTTTATTGAAAACCTAAACCCTTATATTTTACCTCTAAAACATTTATTGAGGGTATAGAAGCTTTCCCTTAAAAGTAGCTCTTTATTAAAAACCTAAACCCTTATATTTTACATCTAAAACATTTATTAAGGGCTAAAACTCTTCCATACACCAAAACACTTGTCAAAAATTCCATCTTAAATATCCCCCTCTAGTTGCATCGAGGGTAGTGAGGTGCTTTACGGCCTGCCCAGTATGGGGAGATGTTGTCACATAACGTAGCGTTATGTAATGTTACAAAAAATAAAATAAAAATTATAAGAAATCATGTCAGCTCATAAAATAAAATAAAAATGTTGCACCGAGGGTAGCGAGGTGCTCTACGGCCTAGTATGGGGATATGTTGTCACGTAACGTAGCGTTATGTAATGTTACAAAAATTAAAAATTAATTAAAAAAGTCATGTCGGCTCATAAAATAAAAAATAAAAATAAAAACCAAATAAATAAATAATTCCATATCAGCTCATCAATTTTTTCTAGACATGTAAATTTAAGATAAAAAAATAAATAAATACACCTCAACAAATTGGATCCCTCACGGCGGTGCTTGATAGATTCGGATTTAAGATGGATCTATGCTAGTTAGGCTCAATTCATTACACATATATTTTAAAAGTAACTCTTTTGGAGGCCAAACCCTTGAATTTTCTCCTCTAACCTCTAACCGTGTCATGGGGAGAATAGCTACCCCTCATATATAGAACCATTTCAATCACTTATGCCAAAAGTCTTTTTACAACAATCTCTTTCATGAATTATAACCCTATTCATGAGCCCCACACCTTAAAAGTAGTTTTTCACTAAAAACCTAAACTCTTACATCTCTTAAAAGTAGCTCTTTACTAAAAACGTGAATTCCCAATTCATTGCACATATATTTTAAGAGTAACTCTTTTAGAGACGAGAGCCTTGAATTTTCTCCCCTAAACTTGTCTTGGGATAGCATACCTATACCTAACCCTCGTCTATATAAATTCGATTTTGGGTATGTTTCTCATAAAATTGTGTCTTACCTTGCATGCATTTTTATTTTATTTTTACATCTATAGGTGTTTTATTTTAGAATTTGGGGTGGAATAGTACTTATGTTTTTCTTAGATTGCACGAGTATGCGGCAAGTGTACTGTCCAGTCCAAATTGATTCTAAATTGTAGTTGATGCATGGATAATGCGCACTTACAACCCATTTAACTAGAAAAAGGACAGAACAAGTAACAGACTTAACTTGTGACCTATCAGTGTTCACTAGCCACAAGTTAAGTGGCGTACATGCTAGTTATGGGAGAAACCCTACCCGAGCTCCACTATTCTACAACACATGATGCATGAATTCTTATTTTATTTTATTTTTATGGGACGGAGGGACACTTCTCTCCATCCGAACTCCACTATTCAATAGCACAGGGTGCATGCATTCTTATTTTATATTTTTTTAATAAGACATATAAACAATTCTATCTGGCTAGTACTTCTATGGGCCTTCTCTTCTCGACGTAAAGATCTATTTGGCGAGTACTTCTATGGATTATGGATTTGTATCATAGTTCTATTGATTAGAGAAAAGGTTTATTTCGGTGGAAGAGTATTTTAAGGGTATTTATCACCAAGATCAGGTTGGCAATTTAGAAGCTCAGCTAAAAATTGTTAAGGTCTTTCCTAGTTTCCTCTCTAATGATGAAGGGAAGAAGATTGAGGCAGTTGTTACTTTGGATGAAATAAGGGAGGCTCTCAGATCCTTTGTCAAAGAAAAGAGTCCAGGCCTGGATGGTTGGACAGTGGAATTCTTCTTACACTTCTTTGAGCTTTTTGGAAAGGAGTTGTTGATGGCAATTGAAGAGTCTAGAGTAAAGTCTCTTGTTCCTAAGAAATTGAACTCGACTTACCTTACTTTGATTTCCAAGAAAGATAAACCTGTGGACTTCAACAATTTTCGACCCATTTCGTTATGTAATATTCTTTATAAGTTGATCTCCAAGATTATTGTCATTCGGATAAAGCCTTTCTTGGCCAAGCATATATCTTTGGACTAGTTTGGTTTCCTTTCTAATCATCAAATTCTTGACGCAGTGGGGGTGGCACAGGAATGCCTACATTCGGTTAAAGTGAAGAACATTCAGGATTTTATTCTTAAACTAGACCTGATCAAAGCTTATGACATGCTGGACTGGTCCTATCTTAGATTGATACTTATTCAAATTGGTCTTCCTCTGAATATGTCTCAATGGATTATGGTGTGCATCTTGTTGGGTCACCGATTTGTCCATATTTTCATCACCTATCGACATATATTTCATCCCTCTTCTTCCTATTATTATCCATTTTCCATCCATTTGTTGTAACTGCATGTAAAATACCATATTACTTCCATTGATGCTTTAGTGGTTAATCATGATTATTTTCCTTTATTTTTGATGAATTGAAGACTATTATGCATAATTTTACTGATGATGGTTTATGGAGTGATTTTTCATATTAGCAGCAGTAGCAGCCATGGTTCAAGCCTCCAAAGTTGGCATGCTAGCACACGTACAGATGAAGATTCACAACATGGTTTCATTCCTAGGATTTATTATGTGGATTTGTGATTTCAATTTGTGCTCAAGTCACACATGGCAGCCTCCAGCTCATGATCAAACGGCCTTAACCAAAAACGCGTGCCAGATAAGAACACATTGATTTGCGTCGCGATTTGCGGGCGGGTGGAGAAGAATCTCGAAAATCTGGGACATGGGTTGTGTGCATAACGGCCTCAATTACCTGACATGAGAGGAAATCACCAAACAAAGCCACGGTTTGAGATGTACATCTAGTTCTCTAAACATGTAATTCTCAAATTTATTGTTGCGGCTGGTTTTACAAATTAGCAATTGGTTGAAACAAATCACAAGTTGGGGATTCAGTTTCTCATTCTCCTGAGAGGATTTTATCTATAAATGTGCAATCATTCTGATGTATTGGAGGAGGAGAGAAAGCAATGTTATGCTGTAGAATTTGATCCAGACTCTTTTGTAATAATTAAATTCTGATAATACATGTTGGCAGTTTCTTAATTCTGGAGTTGTAGACTTTCATTGTGGAGATCCAGCTCTGCTTAGTGGAGGAAGGGCCCTCTTCCCTAAGCAGATGCTGGTAGTGTTGATTGTAAGTGTGTTATTATGTAGATTTGCTTATTATTTAGTACATGCTTTCATTCATTAGATTTATCATAGTTGTATGCTTTCATTCATTCAGATTTATCATAGTTGTTTCATGTTAATTCGTTTTGATAGATCGTTGGCCAACATAGCATTTCTTTTAGATTCATACAATTAGATATTGCTTCATAAAGAGTTGATTTTGTTTTAAGTTAGATTTACAGTGTGATTTTATGAATAGGTTTGAGGTTTGATTTCTTTTCAAGAAGGTGTGATCTAGTTTACAAAGAGTTTTGATTTCATACCAATAGATAAACAGTGTCAGGTAGAAATTGTGTTTGCATAGATTTTGCACGATATCTTTGAAATAAAAGACTTCCTCGGGTTAACAATTTATGTTCTGGTAGTTTCAATTGTTTAATTAATTAGACAATTAATCCAACCAACACATCTCCTCTAGCAGCTATGCGGTCCTTATAAACGGATCTCCTACTTCCTTTTTTTGGGGAAACAGGGTTATTCGTCAAGGATGCCCACTCTCTCCCATTTTATTCATTCTGGCGATAGAGGGGCTAAGCAGACTCATCAATGAAGCCAAGGAGACACACTCTATTAAAGGTATTAAACTCACCTGTGCTCTTGCTATAACTCACTTGTTGTTCGTAGATGATGTTATGATTTTTGGAGCTGCTAACATGAATGAATGGTCTTTGTATAATAAAATTTTGGATGTTTTCCTGTTTAGCCTCTGGCATGGTTATTAGTCCTACTAAGTCTAGCTTCCTTTCTAATTGTAAAGATCAGCGGTGTGTGGAATATTTAAAAATTATCCTTCCATTTAAATTGGAAGACATTGACTTTGGTATTCGGTATTTGGGATTTTTCCTTAAAGGTAACAACTACAGAATTGAGGATTGGTGTTGGTTGGTTCAAAAGATTGACTGAAGGGTCAGTAACTGGTCTTTTCGTTGGCTTTCTATCAGGGGTCGTTTGGTTTTAGCACAATTGGTCTTGCAGAGTATTCCGGTGTTCTGGTTTGGTCTTCGGAGAGTGCCCACTACTATACTCAATATCATTCGAAGCAGGGTCTTCCAGTTTTTATGGTCTGGTAAACCACATGTGAGAAAAATTAACTTATCATCTTGGCAAAGCCTGTCTTGGCCTAAATTGATAGGCGGATGGGGGTTAAAAAATTTAGATATTTTCAACTGCGCTATGAGAACCAAAATTCTGTGGAGGGCTCTGGGATACAGTGGTCTGTGGAGTAATGTTATTCGTCAGAAATACTTGAAGACCTACACTATCCTTCAGTGGATTCGTCATCCGGTACAAACTTTTCTTCAATCATCGACTGTGTGGCGTGGTCTTGTTAGTACTTATAAATATATTGGACCTTGGTTAAACTGGAGGATAGGTAATGGTCGTGATGTTTTTATTGGAATAGATCCTTTCATTGGGGATGACAATGCTTATTTATTGTCAAATGCCTTGTTATGGGAACTTCACATGAGAAAGATCGTTGTGCTTGCATAGGTTTTTCATTATGGTTCTGATACTGTTAAACCTCACTGGCTCTGTGTGATGGATTTGGATTTGCCTGAATCCTTGTCTCTGGAATGGGACAAATATGTTGATCTTTTGACATTTGTGGGTATCTCTATAAATGACTCTGCTGACAAGCTGATTTGGGATGGGCAAGATTCTAACGGGGTTCTTTCTGTTCAAAAGTTCTACAATTTTATTCTAAAGGAAGTCTCTCCTCTTCCTGTTCAACATTGGTGGCACACTAAGCTGAGGAAATGGCATTTACCGATTAAGCTTAAATGCTTTCTATGGTTGTCTTTCAAGGATAAAATCTTAACTTGGAAAAACCTGCAGAGAAGGGGATTTATGGGGCCAAGTGTTTGCTCATTGTGTCTTAATGCGGCCGAGGACATTCACCATCTTTTTATCCATTGTATTTTCACTAAACAAGTATGGAACACGTTAACCTACTGGCTGAATATTCAAGAGGAGTGGAGTGGAGACAACTTAACCATTGTTGTTCATGGTTGGTGCCATCAGAGGATTGTTGTCTCCCCCTTACCTTTCTTTATGATGAGCTCCATTTGGCAAGCCATCAATAAATGTTTGTTCGAAGATATCAAACCTTCGGTGTATGGCACTTGCAAATGGATTATTGGAGCGGTTAGTGGATATACCCTTGTTTTGAAAAAGACCAAGTTCATATCTATAATTTATCCCACCATTGCTGATGGTACTATCTATGGTTTTTTTTATGGGGCGGCACAATAGGGTATGTGTGGAGCTGGAGCTGTCATATACTTAAAAAAGTACCATTTCATTCAGATAAAAATGGGTATTGGCAAGGGGAGCAACACCAAAGCTGAACTACTAGTTGTTCGGTGCCTTCTGTGGTTTGCAGTTGTCAGAGGCTTCTTCTCTTTGAAAATATTTGGAGATTCTGCGGTTATTATTAATTGGTTAAACCAGAAGTCAAGTATTGAAGTTCTTTTAGTGGAACCATGGTTAAGGGAGGTGAAATGTTTGACTTCTTCTTTTGCCCTTTTAACTTGCCATCATGTGTATCGTGAGGCTAATATGGAGGCGGATCGTCTATCTAAGGAAGCCATTGGTCCCATGGATGGTTTTCTTCACTTTGCAGAATATTTGGATAGAGTCTTGGTTGATCAGGGAACTCTGAGGACATTATGAATGTCTGGCTTTTGTTTCCCTTTTTTGCTTTCTAGCCTTAGCCTCTGCAGACTTTAGAGAGATTGGGATTCTAAGTTATAGTATTTTTATATATCATGTGATCTAGATCTGAAACTTGGTTCTTATCAGGTATTATCGGCTAGCAGATGTGGGATTCATATCCTGTTTCTTTTGAGAAAGCTTTGTTGTCAAACTGAAAAGCTTGGTTGTAACTTTGATATTCTTTTGAAAATAACAAGTTTCATTTTTTTTCCTCTGAAAAAAAACATCGTTTGCACTAACAGTCCATTTGTAATCGATTGTCCAACCTCTTCCAATCATATACCGAATTATCCAGCTCCTCTGTGGCCGCAAGTACTAATCACGGGTAAAGTTAAAAAATGGGTCTGTGTTGAGTTCGAAGATGATAACAATAAACTCATCGCACAATACTTTGGAGCTGCTCCCTCATCCATTTTCATTAAGAAGACCCGTGCATCAGAGGAAAACAGACGTGAAAAGTGGCATTTATCGATGAAAATCCTCGACTGGAGGATCTGCTTGAAAAGCAACCTGGGAGAAGTTAAAAGGCGTATCAGATATGGCATTGAGAATTCTATGAGGCCTTTCATTTGGAAATTCATTTCAGGTGGCCGCGACCTTCAGAATCAAAGAGGCAAATAGTTATAGATATCCATCGCACTTTGGCATCACACGGATTATTTCAAACGATAGACGGGCCCTGGCACAGGTCATTGAAGGCGTATTCGGTTTACGACATATAGGTTGGGTATACGCAGGGGATGAATTCCATAACGAGCATGCTTATGCTTTACATGAATGACGAGGAAGCCTTTTGGGTTATGGTGGCATTGCTCAAAGTAAAAGACCTGTCAACAAGGAAAAGACCTGTCAAAGTAAAGAATATTCTTGTACTCACTGCAATCTAACAACCATCAAAACTCTACTCCAAACCAAAAATATAGTCCTATACTATAAACCCAAAATTACAATAAGAAATTGTCTCATATATTGTTTATTGTTTATCCTTAAACAATGAAAGTATTGCATTCTATACTATAAGATATCAAAATTATTACAGTCTTCCATTTGACGGCTTCATAACATAGACAGAGTACCACTAGAAACCACCACATTTTCCTTGATTGAATTCTTTGAAGTATAATGTACCCTCCACCAAGCCAATAGCCTTTTTTGATAATGAATCAGCTACAAAATTTAATTCACAGAAAATGTGTTAGAAAGAAAGAGATTATAACAAAAAGAAGAAACCATATCCTTAATTCTTTGACACCAATGATCTAATTTAATTGCATGTAGATAAGATCTCCCAGCTGTCCAATCTACAATCACTTTGGAATCTCCCATAACCTGTAAAGACATCATTTCAACATTAATAATAAATTTCAATAAACCCATAATGCCATAAGTTCTGCTGTAGTGTTGGTTCCCGCACCACATCCTATCCAAAGGTGTAAAGTATGAATATTATTTAATTTTAAGAACCATTCCACCACCACAAAGTCCCAACTGTGCATCCCCATCAAAGTAACCAATTGTTGTTTCACCAGAAATAATGGGTATAAAGATAGTTCTCTGCTTTTTTTGTTTATTCTGTTTATAATATTCCTTAAAAAACTAATGACTTTTGAGCACACAACATGAAAACTTTGTTTCTTATTATTGAAAACAGCCTCATTCCTATATCTCTAAACCCCTCAGCAGATAAAGACTGGGAGCTCTTTATAACTCCCAACACTAGTTTCCCAATTTTTTAAGTTTTGAACCAAAGAAAGAGATCCTCGGTTCCCTGAGATTTGTAGGTCATAAGTGATCTCCCTCCATAATTTTTTAGTGAACACAAAGTGATTAAACAAATGTTCCACAAATTCACATTCTTGATGACACATAATACAATAATTTGGGCTTGACAATTCTCTACTTAACAAGTTATCCCAAGTCAATATTCTATTTTCCAGAAAAGACTTTATTTAAGAGGCAAGATCCATTTCCATATTTTTATAGACCACCATTTCTCCCCAGCATCAACACAAGAAATAGTAATAGCATCGTAAATGGATTTAGCATTGACCTATCCATCGAAACTCCCAGACCAAACAAGTGTATCATCTACCTCTGCCAATCTAATACCAGCATGTTTGAGGCCAGCAATGTAATTATTCCATTCTACAGCCAAAATTCCTTGTAGACCCAACTCTTCTGCTAGTAACCACAAAGATGGCATTGTACCCCTCCACTCAGATCTCTTCACCAGTGCCATATATTTAAACCCATTTTCTGAAAGAAATGAGATAATTGGGGCAGAAATTTTATAGCAATCTTCACCCACTATATAAGGATCTATGCCCACAAGAACTTGTTTACCATTCCCCACTCTCCAAGATAACCATCTACCCAACCAGGGGTAATATACTTGACAAATCCTCTCCAAAAGTTGGAAACATTATTGACAGCTTTTTACTTTTCTAATCCATTCAACAACATAAGTTCTCCTCATATATTTGGACCTAAGTATCTCACTCCAAAGTCTAGACCCGAACAATCCCCTCCAAAAAATTTAAGGCTAAGTGCAATACTAAACCACAGAAGATTCTTGATACGCCACCCTCCCAATTTCTTGGGCAAAGATAGTATTTCCCAGTTGACTAGGTGGATCTTATGTTTGTTGACAACCCTTAACCACAAGAAATGTATCTTCCTACTTCTCAAAAGATTGATAATTGAAACTGGAATCTTAGCTAATGATAACCAATCAACTGGAATACTGACCAAAACAAATTTTATCAAAGTCAATTGCCTCCCATGGAAAGCCATTTAAAGCACTAGTTACCAATTCTATTCTCCACTTGTTTTACCATCCACATCCAATCCATATTCAAATAATTATTGGGTTTAAAAAAATAGCCAAGGTATTTAAATCCAGTTTCAATGGAGACTGTCTTATAAGGAAACATTGACATAATAATAGCAAAATAAGGAATTTTTTCCTTATTTTAATAAAAAAAAACTTTTTTTTGTAACTAGGGAATCAACAACTGGGGCTAGGCTTGTACTCACGTGACATGGGATTGATTCTAGTATGCTACCATTATACCCCTAGGAATACCAATGTTTCCCCATGCGTCGCGCACATGTCTAATCGAGGTTTAAACTTGTGATGTTAAAAAGAATATCTTAACAGTGCACCCTATAGTCATTTGGTCTACACCTTGGGGGCATCTTATTTTAATAATAATTATTTTCTTCTTGGAGCTAGCAATAAGAGAGACAATTTTGATGTTTTAACTTAGGGTTAATTTCCTTGTTGAAGTAAATCAACTTTTTAGATTATTCTTAATCCCATTACAACACCATAATTCCTTTTTAAAGTTAGTTGTGATCATCATTATTAATGATGTTGAGAGTATGAAAGGCATATTTCATTATTCCCCAAAATGGAGATAAGACTTACAAGGTAGCATTCCTAGTACATCCTCTCCAGAGACTTTAGAGTACATGTATTTTACTAATGTTTGTCACTATCAAAGGGAGCCTCTCTTTATCCATGTTATCTGACTTGTACAAGAATTACATTATCATAACTTAATCATTACATGTAGGATACCAACCTCTAAAACAAGGATATGATAGGGTGTATCCCTTCAATTCTAAGATTGTTTATTATAACATGCTTATGGATTTGCTTAATCTTCCTCTATGTCTCCCTAAAGATGGTACACCCCAGCCCCAAACTTCACAATACTTTAGGTGAAATAGCACCAACCCTTATTATTTACAGTGATGATATTGTTCTTATTGCAAGGTTTCCCTTTGTTGTCAATAAGAATTTAAGAATTATCAAGGATGTGTATTCTATCATTTGTATGACTATTAGCAATAATGATGAAAAGGTTATGATAATCAAATCCAAAAAGATCACTTAAGCTAATTTTATGTATGGAAATAACAACTTAGAGGAAGTTACTTCATACAAATATCTCAAAATAGATCTTCATCACAAGCTTAATAGAAACTACAACATTAAGAAAAATTAAGGAATAATGGAGGGTGGAAGGCTTATCTTGCTCTTGAAAACAATTTTAAATTAGTGGACCTCTAGTTGCGTGGAAATAAAAGCTCATGTCTGCGACTCTCGTCACTCCTTTTATCTTATATGGATGTGAAGTTTGTGGTTGTAGCATCTCTAGAGAGTGGTGGAGAAATATCGAGAAAATACATTAAAAAAATTATAAATTATAATCTTAAAATTAAAATAAATGCACTATATCCTATCCTCATAGAAGAAATTATTTCTCCCACCAAGAGTTGCTATGACTAGGTAACTAATGTACAAGTACAAGACAATTAACGTGAAAGAAAAGAGTCTTCGTCATATTTCTTCAAACTCTAGCTAAAGCCACATGTGGCCAAAGAGGGGTTGGCATAAATATTCCAATTGTTATGTACCATAATAGTAGAATAAGAAATTCAAAGAAAAAATAACATAATAAGGCAAGATTTTACAATGAAAAGAATATAATTACCACAAAAATAGACAATTGTAGATAACCAAATATCAAAACAGTAATAACTTTATTGATGAAAGTAATATTCACTTACCTCTTTGAGGGGGAAACCTCCAAATGAGTAGATACCCAATTAAAATATACTTCATAAGACATCCTATTACATTTCTTGTAATCATTTATGCAGATTCTAGTGAAGAAAATTTCTGGTATGTGGAACTTTCTAGTAAGTCTTATAAATATTGCTTTCAGGTTATATCTACTTCATTGAACTTATTTAATATATATGGCCTCAATACATAAAATCTATCTATTTATTTAAAGGGTTTAGGGCATGACCCTAACATGCTATCCCATTTAAAAAGTAGCATTGTCTTCAAGGCTAGAGATGTGAAAATTATTGAAGTATCATTTTTGGTTCCCACGTAGCATTCTAAAGTAGGGTGTCCTTCCACTACATCATAACCACTTGGATAGTGCTAGAAAAGACGGCATTCTTGTTTGTTGAGGATGGCATTGGGCTGCAACCAAATGGAACCTTCTTCATCCAATTACAAAAGGATAAATTGCACTTTTGGAATTGAAATTGATACTTTTGGAACTGGATTTTGCGCTTTTTAAATCCAATATTGACACTTTCAGAATCAATGTTTTGCACTTTTGAAAACCGATATTGGCAATTTCAAAATATAATTTTGCACATTTTAATTTCGATACTAACATTTTTAGAATATGTTTTGCACTTTACAAACCCCAATTTTGGGCTTATTAAATTTTCAATCCCATTTAACAAATATTATTCATAACTTTTAAAGTTGGTAACTCATCAGTAACAAGACCCTTCAAAAAATCAAACTACAACTGAATATAGCAAAATACGAAGATCTTAATAATAATGCCACACATAGAAAATACTATCAAGATAAAAAATTGTATTACATTATTCAACAAACTAATTTCATGTTTTTTACAATAGATCTCACATCATTAACACCATTTAGGTGTAGCAGGAAAGAAGACAATCGATTTAACAAGTATGTTTCATTCTTATTCTCACAATTAAAGCTTTTTGTAATTGCATAGTTATCTTCATCATTACAAACATGTTTTCTTTCGAATCATCTACAATCACTGCGTTACTAGCATCATAAGAACCATTTAAGATGTTTCAAACTTTATTTAAAGGTTTGAGATATACTTTTGGATTCCCAAATCTAACATAGCCCTTTCTTGGCATGGCATCACAATCATCTTATGTTAGTATGACTTTAAATTGCTCCTTTCTTTAATTCAGTTTTTCCAAATAAATGTGGAAAAAACTCATTCACATTTGTTTCTTGTGTTGATGTCCATACACCAACATAAAAAATACCAAGGCATTGTTTAAGAAAATATTTTAACCCTGGAAGTATAAAATAAATCTTTGATCTTGTAATGATGTCTGGACCTTTCGGGAATAGCATGTTTTGTAATTATCTTTTATGAATAGCATGTACCAATACTCCATTCATATCAAATATAATCAATTGTTCATCTAGTAATCTTGTATCTACACACTATCTACATGCAAAAACATATAACACAATGTAAATACCCATTTCTACATTGCAAAATTATGAAGTAGATAAAACAAATACAAGTTTCATGTAAATACAAAATTGTTTTTGTCTGTCATTGTCATATCGATAGTTAAATGTGCTACTAGATCACAATTGATGGCAATACTCCTCACTATTGTCATCTAAATTTGATTGTTTTTAACCAATTTCTAATGTCTTAACAATGCCCAAGGTGATTCAAAAGTGAACACAACATTGTTTTTACATTTCTATCTATTTCATCTAAACCATCAAGTGTCCAACTTGATGACATTTTCAAACAATTATCCCCGCTATTGTATTTCAAATGGTGTTGACCTCAATGTATAAACAAGATGTTTGATTTTGCATAGCTATCTCCATATTGAATAAGTACATCTTTAAACATTTTCCTGTTAATATGAAGTCATCCACCAATATATGCACACATAGGGGACTGGTACATATAATGTTTACATTGTTGATGACCCCAAATAAATAAGAAAGTTTCATCTTTCAACCATTCAAATTCAATCTTCAAGTTTCTTAGCTCTGTTCAATTTAAATAAGTAAACCACATAGTGATGTCGAAAGGTTCTCGTGCAATATTGATTGTACCATGAGTAAAATTTCGTGCACAATAATGGCAGTAGTCATGCACAAAATCAGGTTGCTTGTAGCCTGCTTTTTTTTCCAGTAAACGCTTGAACTCCAAACAACCACTCTACTCCCAGTACCAACAATTTATTTTTAGTGGATGTTTGAATTGCATACATAACTAAAAATATAACAACAATAAGATAATAAATAAGTCATTAAATTAAAGAATTATTCATAATACATAACCAATAAAATACATAACATAACCAATACATCACAAAAATTCAACAAAGAAAATATATAAACCATTACACAAAAATAATTAACCATAATGAACTTCCTCAAAAAAAATATAATTAATGTAAATATCATTTCCTTCAATAATTATATAATGTTTGAAGTCTGTTACACATTGTTTCAACCCTCAAAGAGATGGGAAAGTTTATGATATTAGATTTTGAATCTATTTTATTGAGACATTTCCATAGTCCTTTTATCATATTAGCGTCATCCTTAGAGTATATATTGTAATGCTTCTGCACAATACAATCTTAAAAAAGTCTCGCTTGCTTCTCTTCACCCTCCAAAACAACCATCTATTGGATCAGGTCCTGTCACTGAGAGGGGGGGCTGAATCAGTGACACAGATTAAAACACAATTCTTTTACTTTTATGATTTGCAAATGTAACAAACAAATTTGGACACAGTAATTTATCGTGGAACCCAATAGGGAAAACCACCAACTCATTTCTATTAACTGCAAAAATGATTTTACAATTTACAATAGATGGAAGATATTTTCTTCATCTTCAGATTAGCACCAACTGATCAGGATGCACCCACACCCCTATTTAGTCAATTACAACTTGACAAGGAAGCACTAACTCCCCTGCAGGCACCAACCTACCCTAGCTCCACCCTTCCACCCTAAAGCTGTTTATTTTCTTCAATTATTGATGCAGGAGCATTCATTCTCCAGTTCAAACCCTAGATGAGGGGTCAGACCTAAAGGTCCAGACACTTACCAAGGAAGGGCCAATTGTAAAACTCTTGTAAACATCTTTGTAAAAGGTTTAGTTTCCTAGCAAGAATAAACATAATAAATGCCTAGATTGATAGGTGTCAATGTAGGATGAATTATGTAACAAATCCCTAAAGTTGTGGGATGAACCGAGAGGGAATTTGAAGAGCTGTAGGAATATAGGAATCAGTGGTGTGAGTCACAAATTAGGCATAAGTTTGTTTTTTTCTAAAAAAATAGGAGCTGTAACGGAAATGTAGGGATCAGTTACAAGTTTTTAATGGTTAGTTGAGGAGCTGAAGAGAAAAAAACGCCCTCTTGGAATGGAATAATTTATGGGTAACTCTAGAGTGGAAAAGTTGGAAAAAAATCCTACGGGCAGTAGGATAAAGAGAGAGTAGCTTAGGGTTTTGAAAATGGCATGTATATGTTTTTATGAAATGAGAAAAAGAGATTCATGTTGTTGATGTTGTGCTTTTCTAGAATTTACATGTAGGCTTTCAATGTATTAATGGAATAGCAGATTCATGCTGCTATGTATTATTGTCTTTTACATTATGTGTTGAATGTGTTCTGAACAATCTATGTAAATTGGGTTAGCTCTGTGTGTGTAGCTATAGCATGCTTATAATCTCTGCAGAAGCCATTTGCAGCCTAAGTGGACTCTGAAAGTCAGAGTACCGGTGAGTGAGGGAACATGTAAACATTGGAGGTAAACAAAAATGTGTTCAATATATGATGAGCTTGAAGTCGAAGCCAGGTGTATGAGTGTTTGTGAGGTCATCGAAAAGATAGAGTATATGTAACTAATTCTAGAAAAGTATAACGATTTAGAAGGGATTGTGTTTTGTGGTAGGAATGCAGCAAGCTCGAGTTCAATTACTATAGGCAGAGGTGTTTAGATGTGTGCATCGACATCAGGTCAAGGAGCAGTGAATAGATGCAATGGAGAACCTGAATGGTCAAAGGAGAGAACGGAGGGCATAGGCCCTGACCCTAGGAAAGTGAAATAGGACGTATTGTTGGTATATGCGCAGAGGAGATTGGAAGGATTGCACAGAGATGCAGTAAGACCCATAAACAATCAATCAATGGTTGTTGTGTGTCGATGAGGCTAATCGACAGTGTGGAGTTGTAGAGATAAACTGTTCACTGCGGAGAAGAAATTGAAGGGATTGTTGACATAGAAATGGTTGTCTCCTGAGCGTCTCCAAGGGTAATCGAACGGTGGCAATTGGTCAAAATTTGACGTGGATAGTAGAATTGCAGAGTCAACAAGGCCACATTGCAGCATAGGTTATGGGTGGAGGTTCCATGGCGAAGGAACAAGCACAAATGAGTTTTGTGGTTGAGCACCTGTGTATCATTGCGATGGCCTATGGTCATGGTCCGAAGTCATTTTCCAGAGGAGGAGGTGTATAATCATATGGATAAGCCATCCCAGTCATATAGTCGTAGTCATATGGAGTGTGAATGTTCGGTGATAGGACTAAGCCCTTTTAAATGTTACTTGAGTTTCCTTACAATAGGCCTTGAAGTGGATGTATGAAGAGCGCCATGTGAGAGTAGAGGCTCTTAAGCCTTAGTGAACACACTATAGCAAAGAGGTCCTCAGGTCTGGGTAGGCCTAGGCATTGGGCCTGTATCAATTGGTATCAGAGCGAGAGAAGAGAGTAAGTTTACTCTAGTGAAGAGAGAAAGAACACAAGAACAAGGAAGTGTTCTATGAAGGTGAGAAGACAGACCAACAGTAGTCTGTAAAGAGGAAGAGTTTGCATACAAGAGGTAACAGCAGTAGAGGAGGAACACCTCAGCAAAAGAAGGTCACAGTCCTTAAGGACAGTGATGAAGGAAGAAAGTGAGGGTTTCTGAGAGAAAGAAGAGGTGTGGCCAGAACCTAGTACTTCAACTGAGGTTGAAATACAAGAGGACAGTTGTGTTCTCAAGAGAAGAAGAGTTGTGAGTGCATCTCTTAGAAGATGACTATCAAGAGTCATAGCAAAGGTTCAGGAGGTAGCCACAAATTGGAGAAGGAAGATGCCAAAGCCAATGGCATGTGGAGACAATTGAGTGATGAAGAGTATGAGAGGGAGAAGGCTGAGATAGAAGTCCGTCTGGGAGTATTGATGGGGATGTTACAGAAGGAGGAGGAAGACCAAAGATGTGGTTTCCTCATGAGAAGAAAGATGAAGTGGCATAGGCTACAGAAGAAGAGGAAAGAGCAACTGCTGAATGCTCAATGGGAAGATGAGATACTCAAGGAAAGTGAGTGTCTAGGAGAAGACTTGAAGCCTGAAGCTTCAAGTGAGGCCAAGAGGTCTCAATGTTTGAAAACTAATACTTTGTGTGTGCTTGCAAGTACAATGAATGAGGAAAGGAAATTTTCTGATATTGTCATGAAGGAGAAAGAAGATAGACAAAATCTAAATTTTGTTTGGAAGGAAGATGGGACAACAAGGTCTCATATACATGCACATGCACAGCTGAGTGAAAGCAATGGTTTCCAGCCTACTGTGAAAGATGAAAATGAAGAGGACTTGGCATATGATGGTTGCCAAGAACAAGAAGGAGCAAAGGAGAATATCAAGCATATCAATACTCTATTTGAGGAAGTTGAACGGATAAGCATTGAAGGTTTTCTGAGTTCTGGAAAAGACTTGGAACAGCAGGAAGGCATTGTAGGGGACAACCCATCCTTTGGAGATGTCTTGGATGAGATTGAATGTTGTCAAGCAAGGTATGATGAAGAGTGTCTTTCAAATGAAGACCAATCTGAGTTATTGCAGCAGAAGGAATTTATTAATTCCTTACTTAGTGAGGGTAGCATCTTCAAGAGAGGTGAGATAGTCATGTCCCATATGAAGGAGCCTTTTATTGTTGAGGATAGGAAGAAGTTGACTTGTTTGAATGGCCAAGAAAAGACTATAGGACAAACCTCTTGAGATGGCACGGTGATGGGGGATCAGAATTTTATCCTGATGAAGGATGATGAAGTATTGTCACCAAGAAACTGGATTTGTGACAAAGAAGAAGAGAGTGAAGATTGTACAGAATTTTTGGAAGAAATTCCGAGTGAGATGGCATATTTGTGGCATGAGCTCAATCTTTTGGAGAATAAACTAGTAAGTCAGAGAATGAATATTCTGAATGCACAATTGAAATTGGATGAAGGTGAGGCAGATGTATCTTATGATATAGATGAATCAGTTCCAGAACTGATGGAAGCTAAACTGGTTACTAAAATCAGTCAAAGAATTGAAGGACAGCAATGTATGTTGTCAAGAAAGAAGAGGAAGAGAGCTATGCTGACATTGAAGAGAAGCAATTGGATATTGCAGAGGGAGATTCTTACCAAAGCATAAAGGAAGTATGGGTGGAAGCAATATATAGGGCAGCGATTGGAGTGAACTTAAGAGTAAAAGCAGAAGGAAAGATAAGGAAGGCTAAAGAAGGTAATCAGCAGAAGACTAAATTGGAAAAGGCCATGGATGAACTATGGGAATTGTTTCAAATTCCTAGGAAGAACTACATCAGAGAAAAGGGATCATTCCACTGTGAAGATGATTGGAAGGAGAAGAACAATGAAGGAAAAGGCAGTGGAGATCTACAATACAAGGTATGGAAGCCTGGAATATTGCAGCTGGAGGAAAAATGAAGATTGAAGGCTCATGATCAAGAGATCATGTTCTTCTTTCTACTTTGGGAGTCGGATGCAGGAGCATTCATTCTCCAGTTCAAACCCTAGATGAGGGGTCAGACCTAAAGGTCTAGACACTAGCCAAGGAAGGGCCAATTGTAAAACTCTTGTAAACATCTTTGTAAAAGGTTTATTTTCCTAGCAAGAATAAACATAATAAATGCTTAGATTGATAGGTGTCAATGTAGGATGAATTATGTAACAAATCCCTAAAGTTGTGGGATGAACCGAGAGGGAATTTGAAGAGTTGTAGGAATATAGGACTCGGTGGTGTGAGTCACAAATTAGGCATAAGTTTGTTCTAAAAAAATAGGAGCTGTAACTGAAATTTAGGGATCAGTTACAAGTTTTTAATGGTTAGTCGAGGAGCTGAAGAGAAAAAAACTCCCTCTTGGAATGGAATAATTTATGGGTAACTCTGGAGTGGAGAAGCTAGAAAAAAAGCCTACGAGAAGTAGGAGAAAGGAGAGAGTAGCTTAGGGTTTTGAAAATGGCATGTATATGTTTTTTATGGAAATGAGAAAAAGATATTCATGTTGTTGATGTTGTGCTTTTTTGGAATTTACATGTAGGCTTTCAATGTATTAATGGAATAGCAGATTCATGCTGCTATGTATTATTGTCTTTTACATTCTGCGTTGAAAGTTCTGAACAATCTATGTAAATTGGGTTATCTCTATGTGTGTATCTATAGCATGCTTATAATCCCTGTAGAAGCCATTTGCATCCTAAGTGGACTCTGAAAGTCAGAGTACCGGTGAGTGAGGGAACATGTAAACATTCGATATAAACATAAATGTGTTCAATTTGTGATGAGCTTGAAGTCGAATCCAAGTGTATGAGGTTTTGTGAGGTCATCGAAAAGACAGAGTATATGTAACTAATTATGGAAAAGTATAACGATTTTAGAAGGGATTGTGTTCTGTGGTAGGAATGTGTAATGTCCCTTATTAAGAATTTTATTAAAATTGCAATTTTCCACTTTTTTTCCCTAGTTCGACCTTTGACTAGTTTGGATCTCTAGGTCCCAAATTTGCCCCAAATGATCCCAAATCTTCTAAGAAGGTATATGAATGATATTAGAACATAAATATGTGTTTCAAGGATGCCTTTGGACCTTTAAAATACTTCTGCAAATCCTCTTTCAATTCTGATCAATGTAGGTAACTTTACTAGTGATTTTCCTTTGACTAGTATTGGCCTCTAGGTCTCAAATTGACTCCAAATGCCTTCAAATATTCAAGGAAGGTGTATGAATGATATTAGAACTTGAATATGATGTTTATGGATGACATATGTCCACCAAAATACCTCTGCAAACTCTCTTAATATTCTGGACCAATTATGCAATTTTACTAGTGATTTGGGGTTCAAATCTCCCTGGGGTAAGTACTGAAAATGGCTTCCCAAATGCCTCCAAACCCACTCAAATTTATGAACAGAGGTATGTAATGTGTTAATTATTTTATTAAAGTCTCATATGCACCATTAATGGATTATTACAACTGCTCTCACCCTCTCCCATTCAACTGCAAAAATCCCCAATTCGACCCTAGGGGAAATGGCACTATTCCACCTCCCAATAGAACTAAACTGAGTAAAAATGCTTCAAATGCTCAAGTACAGTACATGAAACTTGTAGAAGACATCCATGGAAGTATATTGATCACAAATATATCATAGAATCATCCATTCATTCGAAATCATCATCAATACATTGGTTCACAACAAGGTAGTGGGGAAATGGCATTGTTCTTCCATTAAAAATGAGATTTATACATTTCTACTTGGAATTTCGACTTGAAACTTTTTGGAGATGAAGAACAGAGTATTTACTTCATATTACAAAAGAAATGGGGCATTAAAAGATTCCCCAAAGAGTACAATAGCTCACCAAAAACGCCCTCCCTCAAGGATCAAGAATATGCCATCAAAACTGGAAATGGTTGAAGGAGTGAGCTGCAATAGAAGAAACCATGAGCTGCCCTGTAGCTTACACATGAAAATCAAGACTCCATTAAAGCTCCAAATGAAAGGTCTGAATGGCCTTTCCAATTACCAACTTGGATGGGAATCTTTCACCCTCGAAATTGGCTAAGGCAAGAAACTAGTCATCCACTAGCTCTCCCTCTTCACAAATGCAATTGCAAATTCTACAAATGATCAAAAGCTAGTTTCATTCTTTTTTATTGACATTTATAAACTTCTAATGTCCTCCATGGGTCGAATTCCTTCCAAGAGACTCATGCCAACTCATGTTGGGAAGAGATTCCAAAGAACGCCACTTGTACAACAATTCCTAGTCTCCCACTTCCACCAAATCACATGTGGAAGCATCTTAGCTGCCCTAACACCCTTGAGCACCCTCTTGGAGTCTATTTTTAGCCCTGACATGTCATATATGTCATATGTCAGCCTTCAAGTCTGATTTGTGTCATAGGTGTCATAGCATCTTCATTATTGTTGTCATAGAGCTAAGGAATCTAGCCCAAGTGTCTCACTAGCTCCAAATTGCCTCTTCCTCTTCCATGGGAATTACTCTTCCTCTATATTTCGACCTTGGATGAGTCATGCAATGAATAATACCTTTTGGACTCCCCCAATTATGTTACCATTCACCTTGAATTCGAATTGGTGAGAGAATGATGCCAAATGTAGTGGGGAAATCTAGCCATATGTGGGTCCCACTTCCTCCATGTGTCTTCATGATGAAATGCCACTTTGATTTTCACTTGTATATATTTATTTAGATCCTTTATTAAATATTTATTCCATTCTAATGTTCAAACATCATTTATTATCCCCATTATTCCAAATCCCAAAGCTTCCACCCCAAACCTAGGAAACTAGTAATTTTCCTCCTTGGCAATTATTTGACCTTTAGCATCAATTTGACAAACTCTAATGAATAGAGCCAATGTGATTAGGCCATTGTGACCCAATACCAAATTTGGGACATGAAAAATCCTCCCTTCCCAATATTGCTTGTCCTCAAGCAATTTTAAATGTGGGTGTTGAAGAACCTGCTTTCTGTATAATTCTTTGAAGTTACCATTGAATTGCCCAACCTTGAGTCTTTGAGTTTCCATGAAGATTTTAGAGAGGAACCACCATGCTTGTTGCTGCACTACTCTGATTAAAATCACTTTATTAAGTGGGGAATCCATCTCCCATACTGCTTGCTTCCCCAAAAAATATGAAACCAATGAGATAAAAATTATTCCAGGGTCCCATTGCTTGTATTGCACCCCAACAATTAAAAGTGCTCTCCAACCCATACCATCAGATAAGAGGATTCCTGGATCCCATTTTCTTGTATGCATTCTTCCAAACATCATGAGTACAAAATATATATCATCAAAGTACATAACAACATAATGAAAATGTACATAAAGGAGATGCTTCATCAAAGAGTCATGAAAGTGCTTATACCTCCAAGCATGTAGACCACCATTTTCCAAGTGCATACAATATTCAAGTGACCCATCAAATCTGGTCCAATGACATAGGTGAGGATCCCATGTCCAATAGTGCTGCTCCAAGAGAATGTGATATGCATCAAAATATTCAGCCATGCATTCTTTCATCCAAGAAGTGAATGAAGAATCTCCACTAAAATCTGAACCAAATAATGAGCAGGAAAAACAAGGAGAATTCAAAGGACTCAAAGAAGTTTCATCCATACATCCATGAGGATATGTATCATCATAAGGTAAAGCAATATGCTGCTGCAATTCTAAATAATGAGGTGCTCTATTCATGTCATCATCAAAAGGAGCGGTAGGAGTTTCATACCCCTCATGTGGCACCACTAGGAAAAAACCTTTCACCCAATTTTCATCCCAAAGTGATGTGGCTGGAAAAGAAGTGTGGGGTGAGGAATTATGAACCAACTTTAATTCTTTACAACTCTTACCCATTGAAATATTTAATTCATCTTCTCCATAATTGGCTGGTCCAACTATTGTGAGATCATGTACCTCTTCCAAGGCTTTGCAACTCTCTCCATGAGGCAACTCATAATCCCTTTGAACAAGGACAAGTGCTTGTCCTTCTTCCTGTTTTAGTGTAGTATCTTCAAGAGCCTGCATATCAACATGTACCTCATGTTCCACAATTACATTAGGTTCCTCTTTTGTGGCATAAATTGTTTCATCCTTTTCCTTGAAAAGAGAACCATTGCTCATTACTTTTTCCGAGTTGCTTCCAATTTCACTAAGCAACAATCTGAACTCTTGAAAGTATTGTCTCCACTTGTCTTCAAAGGATGGTTCAAGTAATTTCCTAAACTCCTCATTCTCCTTTAAGGTTCCTTTCTCATCCTTAGTCATGGTGACCAATGAATGCACTTCTTCTCCTACTTCTTCCCTTTCACCAAAGTACATCCAGTTTCAGTTTCTAAGGGTGGTGGCTTATTTCTTTGACTCCTGGTCTTCATTAATGTTCTACCACATCAGGTGCCAAGACCATGCTCTGATACCACTGTAATGTCCCTTATTAAGAATTTTATTAAAATTGCAATTTTCCACTTTTTTTCCCTAGTTCGACCTTTGACTAGTTTGGATCTCTAGGTCCCAAATTTGCCCCAAATGATCCCAAATCTTCTGAGAAGGTATATGAATGATATTAGAACATAAATATGTGTTTCAGGGATTCCTTTGGACCTTTAAAATACTTCTGCAAATCCTCTTTCAATTCTAATCAATGTAGGTAACTTTACTAGTGATTTTCCTTTGACTAGTATTGGCCTCTAGGTCTCAAATTGACTCCAAATGCCTTCAAATCTTCAAGGAAGGTGTATGAATGATATTAGAACTTGAATATGATGTTTATGGATGACATATGTCCACCAAAATACCTCTGCAAACTCTCTTAATATTCTGGACCAATTATGCAATTTTACTAGTGATTTGGGGTTCAAATCCCCCTGGGGTAAGTACTGAAAATGGCTTCCCAAATGCCTCCAAACCCACTCAAATTTATGAACAGAGGTATGTAATGTGTTAATTATTTTATTAAAGTCTCATATGCACCATTAATGGATTATTACAACTGTTCTCACCCTCTCCCATTCAACTGCAAAAATCCCCAATTCGACCCTAGGGGAAATGGCACTATTTCACCTCCCAATAGAACTAAACTGAGTAACAATGCTTCAAATGCTCAAATATAGTACATGAAACTTGTAGAAGACATCCATGGCAGCATATTGATCACAAATATATCAGAGAATCATCCATTCATTCGAAATCATCATCAATACATTGGTTCACAACAAGGTAGTGGGGAAATGGCATTGTTCTTCCATTAAAAATGAGATTTATACATTTCTACTTGGAATTTCGACCTGAAACTTTTTGGAGATGAAGAACAGAGTATTTAATTCATATTACAAAAGAAATGGGTCATTAAAAGATTCCCCAAAGAGTACAATAGCTCACCAAAAACGCCCTCCCTCAAGGATCAAGAATATGCCATCAAAACTGGAAATGGTTGAAGGAGTGAGCTGCAATAGAAGAAACCATGAGCTGCCCTGTAGCTTACACCTGCAAATAAAGACTCCATTAAAGCTCCAAATGAAAGGTCTGAATGGCCTTTCCAATTACCAACTTGGATGGGAATCTTTCACCCTCGAAATTGGCTAAGGCAAGAAACTAGTCATCCACTAGCTCTCCCTCTTCACAAATGCAATTGCAAATTCTACAAATGATCAAAAGCTGGTTTCATTCTTTGTTATTGACATTTATAAACTTCTAATGTCCTCCATGGGTCGAATTCCTTCCAAGAGACTCATGCCAACTCATGTTGGGAAGAGATTCCAAAGAACGCCACTTGTACAACAATTCCTAGTCTCCCACTTCCACCAAATCACATGTGGAAGCATCTTAGCTGCCCTAACACCCTTGAGCGCCCTCTTGGAGTCTATTTTTAGCCCTGACATGTCATATATGTCATATGTCAGCCTTCAGGTCTGATTTGTGTCATAGGTGTCATAGCATCTTCATTATTGTTGTCATAGAGCTAAGGAATCTAGCCCAAGTGTCTCACTAGCTCCAAATTGCCTCTTCCTCTTCCATGGGAGTTACTCTTCCTCTATATTTCGACCTTGGATGAGTCATGCAATGAATAATACCTTTTGGACTCCCCCAATTATGTTACCATTCACCTTGAATTCGAATTGGTGAGAGAATGATGCCAAATGTAGTGGGGAAATCTATCCATATGTGGGTCCCACTTCCTCCATGTGTCTTCATGATGAAATGCCACTTTGATTTTCACTTGTATATATTTATTTAGATCCTTTATTAAATATTTATGCCATTCTAATGTTCAAACATCATTTATTATCCCCATTATTCCAAATCCCAAAGCTTCCACCCCAAACCTAGGAAACTAGTAATTTTCCTCCTTGGCAATTATTTGACCTTTAGCATCAATTTGACAAACTCTAATGAATAGAGCCAATGTGATTAGGCCATTGTGACCCAATACCAAATTTGGTACATGACAGAATGCGGCAAGCTCGAGTTCAATTACTATAGGAAGAGGTGTTTAGATGTGTGCATCGACATCAGGTCAAGGAGCAGTGAATAGATGCGATGGAGAACCTGAATGGTCAAAGGAGAGAACTGATAGGACCGGACCCTAGGAAAGTGAAATAGAACGTATTGTTGGTATATGCGCAGAGGAGATTGGAAGGATTGCGCAGAGATTCAGTAAGACCCATAAACAATCAATCAATGGTTGTTGTGCGTCGATGAGGCTAATCGACGGTGTGGAGTTGCAGAGATAAACTGTTCACTACAGAGAAGAAATTGAAAGGATTGTTGATAGAGAAATGGTTGGCTCCTTAGCGTCTCCAAGGGTAATCGAACAGTGGAAATTGGTCAAAAGTTGACGTGGATAGTAGAATTGCAAAGTCAACAAGGCCACATCGCAGCATAGGTTATGGGTGGAGGTTCCATCGTGGAGGAACAAGCGCAAATGACTTTTGTGGTTGAGCACATGTGTATCATTGCGATGGCCTATGGTCATGGTCCGAAGTCATTTTCCAGAGGAGGAGGCATATAGTGGTATTGGTAAGTGCCTTTTGTTAATGGGATAAGCCATCCCATTTATAGTCATAGTCATATGGAGTGTGAATGTTTTGTGATAGGACTAAGCCCTTTTAAATGTTACTTGAGTTGCCTTACAATAGGCCTTGAAGTAGATGTATGAAGAGCGCCATGTGAGAGTAGAGGCTCTTAAGCCTTAGTGAACACACTATAGCAGATAGGTCCTCGGGTCTGGGCAGGCCTAGGCATTGGACCTGTATCAATTATGGAACATTCAATTCTGTCTTGGACTGCTCAGGATGCTACAACAACTTATAACACCAAGACACACTCTTTTTCTATTTTGATTCTTCATTAAATATCTCTTCCATGCCTCTTCAAATCTTCATACATTTTCAACTCATACCCCTTCAAACTAAAAATCCACATCTCTTTCAAACAAACATGTCCTTTCATTTCTCTGTTATTTTAATTTTGTTTTATAATTAAACTTCTTTTATATTTCTTCACACCTCTTTGAACCTCAACTTTAGTTCTGCTCATTAATAATTAATTAAATCTCTGTCTTATTTACAGATTTAATTAATTAACTAATCAAACCTTTTGAATATGAAATATTATGACTTTTCACATAAGTCATGTGTCTCTTTATTAATTTTCAAAAACTACGTAACTCTTATTTCGGCATTTTCAATATAATTAATATTTCAACAACCATAATAATTAAATCCCTTTTATTTTCTATTTGCACATATAATGTGTAAATACCATGGGCTTCTAAATACCATGGGAAAATACCTCTTTCACTTTTTCATCCACTTTTACCGAACTTCCTTTTTATTTCAACCTCACTTTCATGTAATTTTTTTTTTAATCTTTTTAACCTTCCTTTTTAATTTTCTTTTGATATTCGTTAACTTTCTTTTAGACTTTCTTTTTTTTAATCTTATTTTAATTTTTTCTTTTCAAATAGGACTTCATTCTTTTCTTGTAATGCTTCGGAATCTTTTTCTTTATATGACCTTTTTAACATTGGTTAAGATAGTAATAGATATTCTATGAATTCCGATAATATAAAAACTATTTCCTTTCATCTTCACTATTAGTCAAACATGCTTGTCCTGCAATGTTGGCATTAATGAACTCCCTCTATAGTGTTGATATTAATAACAATAATGGAATCCTTGATATTAATAGCATCTAGAAACGTTCTTGTCATTAGACTGTTGACATCAATGACAACTTCTCAACAATCTCCCCCTTTGTCATTGATGGCAACACACTGTCATAACTCCCCCTGTCGATGTGCTTCATAGAATTTTCTCTCCCCCTTTGACATCAATGGCAAAGGATAACTTGTTATGCCCTTTTACTGTAACCATTTTGACATAGAGTTTGCAATTTGTTCTCCTCTTTTGACAACTACTTCTTCCAATACGCTTCTCCTTACTTCTTTGTCTTCTCGTAGCTTGATCTTTGAATGAGAACTTGGATGATGAGTTTATGGACTCCCCCTATCACCATGCTTCTCTTCTTTCCACACATTCTTTCTTCAAAACTGAGATCAAAATCAATTGTGGTAGTTCATTCTTTATGCATTTGCATCAAGTCATGATACCAAATCTGCATCCAAACATATCTTCATCCTTTGCCAAAACTCTGCTTCAACAAGCTCTTCAAATCTGCTCTACAAGTTTGATCTTCATTTTTCTTTTATGATTTCAAGGGTGATATCATAACCATTACTAACATTGTCATCAATGACAACAATCTTTTCAAACACTCTCCCCCTGAGTACATGATCCCTTCTAATGCTTTTCTCAGGGTTCTCTTCTAGGTTATGTGGAATTTTAATAAAAAGCATCCATCTTCAGTTCCACCACTATCGCTAATTTCTTCTTCATCATATTTATTTCCGCCATGGTGAAAGTCATTCTTATCTACAACACTATTACACTCCTCATCATCTTGAGAAACTTCTTTGATGTTTGAAATATTGGTTTCTTCTACATCTTTGGAGTATTCCTTTCTTCTCCAACTCTTTCCATGAGGTACCTTTTAATTTTTCAAGTTTAAAAAATTGTCCTCATCTCCTGTCAAGTGTTTTGAACTAACACTGTCAACACACCAAAAATATCCTTTATCTTGTGTTTTCAAGGTAGTAAGACATTCTTCTTTTAATGTTCTTTCTTTCCAAAGCTTCTTTTGTTCTCTAATGTTCTTTTGTCTTTCTAAGATTTCCATCAATCTGCAATTACTTCCTTTATGTCCATAGTTATGGCAACTGAAGCATTCCAAGTTCCTTTCTTGTAAAGGTGCAAAGAAATTATAATTTATGCTCTTAACTTGACCAACTATTTGGTTGTCCTTGAGGTTAAAATTTTTCCTTCCATATTCTCTACAATTCATAGCTTTGTGTCTAAGGTTAGAGCATGTAAAACAATAGCCAAAAAAGATGTGAGGATACCTGTTTTGATAATCCTTCTTTGGAGTTGTCTTGACTTCCTTCTTGATGGGTGGAAATAATCTTCTGGAGTTCTGATCATTGCTTTCCTTATCTTCCTTTTCTTTGAATGTACTAAGAAGAGCAGCTGCATAAGATTTTGAACTACCTTGGTTTTCTTCTTGAGTATAACGTATTCCATTTTTATTACTTGGATCCCTGTGTGGTTATAATTTTTTCTAAGACTTTAGAGCTATTTTCATATTTTGTTTGGACAAATTTTACATCGAGCTCTTTTCTTAAGTGAGCTAATTTTGTCTCCATTCTCTCACAAATTAGTTGTTTCTCTTTAAGGGACTCTTCCAGCTTTTCTTCTATCATATTCGCATCTAGGATTTGGTGTTTCAGGTTTCTCACCATTTTCTCCAACTCTTTTTCTTTTCTTTCATGTTCTTCCTTTTGTTCAAATACAAAACATTTCAGCTTCCTATATTTGTTTTTGTATCTTCTTAATTCATCCAAAGCATTGAGTAGTTCTTCTTCCATATTAACCTCTGCTTCATCTTCTGACTCTTCTTTATGATCAATTTCTTCTATCTCATTATATTCTTCAATACCTAGAAAGAGGACTTCATCATCACTGTCATCAACCTCAGATGAACTGTTGTCTTCTTCTTTTGAGTAAAAATTCTTTTTGTTTTTGTAATTCTTTTTCTTATGGTGGAATTTTCCCTTTTTCTTGTATTGTTCTTTTATGTCATCTTCATCTTCAGAATCTTCCTTGGGATAAGGACACTTGGCTTGGAAGTGCCCAACTTTGCCACAATTGAAACATCTGAAAGGTAGTTTGCCCTTGTACTTCCCTAAACTTTTATGAAGTTTCTTAATAAAATTGGCTTCTTCTACATTCGATTCTTCATGATGATTGGTTTGAGGTTTTTGCTTCTGATTTTTCTTGAGTGTTGATGTATTTGTAACTTCAGAAGATATTTACTTGTCTATTGTATTTGTACTTTATTGTATCCCCAACGGAGATGTACTATTCCTCCGATTGGAAGTGTCATCAGTTGTACTTGCAAGTGTCGCAACTTATACTTAATGGGTTATTAGACCACCTTGATGGGGTTGGCCATGTATGAGTCATGTGGGTTAAAGGGTTATTAGACCACCCTAGTGGGGGTCGTCCTAGTCAACATTATGTTAAGTGGTTAAGTTGAGGCCGACCTAGTTAGAGTTAAAAGACAAGTGAAGTAGTGTATAAATAGAGAGTGTGTCTCTCTCATTTTACACATTCACTCACTTCGCATTAGTGAGAGAGAGGAGGAGTGTGCACTAGTGGAGGAGGAGTAGCTTCCATAGTCATCTATCTCTTGGGTTTGATCCTTGTGATCTTTGTATTGGTGATTATTCTATCTCTGAGGAAGTTGCGGGGTTTTTGACCTTCTTGGTTTTTCCCGGTGAAATGTTTTGTGTCTCTTGTCTCTTATGCTTGATATGTTGTACATGTTGTTCTTTCAGTTAAGATCCTAGATCTATTGAATTAAATGATGAAAAAATAACATGGTATCAGAGCTAACCTGAAGGAAGGCATGGTATGGCATTTATGACACTTGTTGCACTTGCGACAAATTGGAAGCTAGGGCTTGATATAGAAAAAACCAGTCATCGTGGCACATTCACTATAAATCCATTTTGGTGAAGGTTCAGATTCGGAAACTTCTACATGTCGAAGATAACATCCCCATGTACCTTGTGTCTGAAGCACAGCATCTAATTCATTGTACATTTTGTTTTATGATCCGTACAATCTAGGGTTTCTGCCTCTTCCAGATCTCAGTCATAAATAGGTGACGTAGGAAAAAAGATCACAAATTGGTATAGGAAGCTCCAAATGAAATTCTGTAAAAAGTGGAAATAAGGGCATGGACTATAGTTTCACAGGTCTGCTTTTCAGAGGCCGAAGTTGAACCAGTGACACATGGCACTCCGTACAATTTCGTTATCTTGTTTTATCCCATAAACAGGTCGCGTTGCGACATTTGGCATATCTCTCTCTCAGAGAATATATTTGAGGTCAAACCTGTGGGGTTGGAAAGAATATAGGTCAGGATACAAAAGGTCGAAGTTTCAAACCCTGTGGATCTAAAATTTCAGAGATGCACCAGAAACAATAAGGCACATATTTCTGTGAAATAGAATTGGATATTTATGAGCATTCTCATTTTTGGCTTGTCACTGCTGCGGGAAATTAGGACTTTTGACAGAATTAGAATTTTGGAGTGATCTCAGCATAGGATTGCTCTCCTCGGCAAAATCTAAATTTAGAGACCAAGATCAAAGTTTTTGGTTGGGAAAAACCTCAGGCATCATCAAACCCTAGTTTGGGATTTTTATCAGAAAGGTGGAAAATTAGGGTTTCTGTAAAAGTTGAAATTTTTGGAATTTGAGACCACGGCTGGAAGATCCTCAAAAAAATCGAAGCTTAGGGTACAAGATCAAACTTTTTGGTTGGGAATAAGACCGGGCTTTATCAAACCCTAGTTTGGGATCCTGTCCAGAAGATCCGAAAGTTTCAAAGGCAATTTTGAAGGGTCAAATTTTGCAGTTTTCAAAATTGAAGTATACCAGCTTGATCAGCTCAACAAGGCACATCTTTCCATCCATTCAGAAGTTTGAAATTCAAAATTTGAATTTTTAGGGTTTCTCTGACAGACCCTAATCCAGCTCTAGATCCAGTTTCAGCAAATCAAAGTGGATTGGGTTAATCCTAGAAGAGAATGAATTGGACACCTACATAAGTGAAGAAGTTTCAGTTCCAGAGGGAGATGAGGCTAAGGCCTTACATAAGAATGCTACAAGCAATCTCGACATATATGACTTGAGGAGATACAAGTATGTTTTTGAAATCTGTTCATGATTAAGGTTATGATATGTTTGTCTTCATATTATTGAGGTTAGTACAATATTGATTAATTTTAGACTTGTCTTATCACCCTAGTAAAAGTATGAATGCATGTGAATGATAGAAGACATTCATTGATTAGGGTTATGACACTTATGATTGTACCAATGCACTGTGGTATTGTATGAGGATGATGTTGTCCTCTAACACGAAAGGTACAAATCAAGTTCTAGATCAAGAACATATGACCATGGTGACATGAAGAAAAAGACTCATGGATCACATAGAAGCTCTACTTACGAGGTATGTATAATTTGGTTCTACAATGGTTAACTTATGAGATATGCAGGTTACTAAGCACAAGTCATTGAAGAGAACAAGAAGACATTGTTTGGGTATGTTAGACATAACTAGCTAACATGATATTCTAGGTATGTGTTTTCCTATATCAAGTTAGAATCCTACCTTGTGTTAGGATCTTATACTTTTGTATGAATGATAATGATTATTCTTGAAAATTAGAAGTTTAAGTAATCAAGGGTTTATGCATATTATGTTTCTTACTTTGATTGATGATATGACTAATCAGAAGAGTCCTATGGTCAAATAAGAATATGCATGAGTAAAATAAGTCTTCCCTGAAACCTTGAATACTAATGCTTATTACCTATGTATGAAATGATCATGACCATACATATTTAAGATTATTTAGAATCACAATGTTTTGATAGTATTGAGATTATACTAATGAATGTATGATTATGTATGAGATCTTGAGGATGACACAATCATGACACTAGTGCACACTTAAGCATGCATAGTGGTCCAGGATGGATATAAGTTCAAAGACAGATAATCCAGGAAGAAAAGATCAAGAGGGATCTCACTCTGGTAGTTCCTGCAAGGAAGCAAAGATTGAGAGCGAGTCCACCCAACAACCAAACAAAGATAAGTATTTAAATTGTCATTTCTTGTATATATGATTTTGTTCAGTCATGTACATACTTATGTTCCTAGATTTAGGATGTATATTATGCATTTTAGAAAAGGTTGCATTAATGAACAAGATACTACTAATATAGTAATGGGTAAGTGGCCTATGGTACTATACAACATTCCATTGCTACTTATCTAGAATGAAACCTCTTTGCTGACATGTTGAGAGTTGTGCACACTCTTAACAATGTTCTGGTAGAGATGGAAGGCATCTAGAAAGTTACGAGATATGGATAAATGTTGTATTGAAGCATTGGCTAAGATAATTGCATGACTGTATGACATATGTCTTTATGAGTAAGAATTTGTTCTGAAATATATAAGATGTTTCTAATCATGCAATTGAACTTGTCTTGTAGGAAAGACCGTGTACCATCACCTACAAAAGAAGGACTACAACATTTGTTCCAGTAACGAAGTTCAAAGAAAACTATCTATTGAAGATATTGAAGAATCTGAAGTTCCCAGGATCTAGGATGCAGTAATGGAAGAATGCCATGATCGAGGAATAATAGTCGATCATAAAGAATGATGTATGGGATGTGGTCCTAAGACCAGAAGGGAATTCTGTTGTGACTTGCAAGTGGATCTATAAGATCAAGCATGCTGCAGATGGCAGCATAGAGAAATACAAGGCAAGGTTTGTGGCTTATGGCTTCTCCTAGAAAGAGGGGATAGATTATCAAGAGACTTTTGCTCCTGTAGCCAGATACACTTCCATCAGAACAATACTTGCTCTAGCTGCAGTGATGAAGTGGAAGATACACCAGATGGATATGGTGTAGTCGAAGAGGAAGTGTATGTGGAGAAGCCACTCGGTTTTGAGACACATGACAAGGAGTCATATGTGTGCAGATTGAAGAAAGCCTTGTATGGCTTGAAGCAAGCACCTAGGACATGGTATGGTAGGATAGAAAACTTCCTATACAGTTTGGGCTTTACTAAGAGTAAAGCGGATTCCAACCTTTACTACAAGGTTGAGGAAGGCAATTCAATGATACTACTACTGTATGTGGATGACTTGTTTGTTACAAGTGAGGATGGGTTGATTGCCGACACAAAAAGGAAGCTTGCTGCCGAGTTTGAGATGAAGGACTTGGGGATGATGCATTACTTTCTAGGCATGGAGGTGTGGCAGAGTGCAGATAGGATCTTCCTTGGACAAGGGAAGTATGCAATAGAGATCCTGAAGCGGTTCGGGATGATGGACTGCAAGTCCATGGCCACACCTATGGCATCAAACCTGAAGCTATTGTGTGATGCTTCATCTGAGCCAGTTGATGTCATGGTGTATCATCATATGATTGGGTCCTTGATGTACCTGACGAACACGAGACCAGATATTTGCTTTGCGGTGAACACCTTGAGCCAGTTTCTGACATATCCTAGACATGTTCACCTGATTGCTGTAAAACATATTCTGAGGTACTTGAAGGGTACGGTTGATTATGGGCTCAAGTATGAGTCGAATCAAAGGTTTAACCTGGAAGGTTATGCTGATTCAGATTGGGCAGGAAGTGCTGCAGATAGGAAGATCACTTCGAGGTGCTGCTTCAGTATGGGATCAGGTGTGATCTCTTGGTTTAGCAAGAAGTAGTCCTGCGTAGCACTGAGTACAGCGAAGCAGAGTATGTCGCAGCTTGTTTGACCAGTTGTGAGGAAGTATGGCTTAGGAAGCTACTATCTGAGTTATTTGATCTCCCATTGGATGCTACTTGTATCTTCTGTGACAACCAGAGTTGTGTGAAGTTGTCTGAGAACCCGGTGTTCCATGACAGGTCGAAGCATATCGAGATCAAATATCACTATATCAGGGATATGGTGTAGAGAGGAATAGTGAAGCTCCTGTATGTTGTGACAGATGAGCAGATTGCAGATGTGTTGACCAAAACACTAGACAGAGTGAAGTTCGAGTACTTCAAAGAGACGCTTGGTGTCCTTCAGATAGAAGATACTTTTAGGAAGAAGTAATGGGACACATTTGCACGATCCATTCTAAGCATGGTGGTAGGAGGATCCTCCCATGGCTGTGGATGTAAGCGTTGTGTGATGAGCATCAGGACGATGCTCTAGATGATATGCATCAGGATGATGTTGTGTCGATGATTAGGATGATCATGTGTGATGAGCATCAGTATGATGTTCTGGATGATATGCATCAGGATGATGCTATGATGATGATCAAGATGATCATCTGATGATGATGTGCATTAGGTTGATGCACCGTACAATGATGATCAGTTGGATCATGAGTATCAGGATGATACTTCGAGGTCATGGATTATATGTGGTAGGTTGTGCAGTAGCATGTAAAAGATCCTGGGAGATCCGATAGGTTGAGTTGTGTGCTCGTAATCAATCCTGGTATGCTCTTTCAAGGTTTTGCTAGGGAGGCATGTAATCAGTCCTGGAGATCCGATAGGTTGAGTTGTGTGCTCGTAATAAGTCTTGGGATGCTCTTTAGATATCTTGCCGATCATGCTTAGGCACGTAAAATGTTCTTGGGATAATCTTTTAAGGTATTGCCTATTCACATGTAATCAGTCCTAGAGATCCGATAGGTTGAGCTGTGTGCTCGTAATAAGTCCTGGGATGCTCTTTAGAGATCTTGTCGGTCGTGCTGCGGCACGTAAACTGATCCTGGGATGCTCTTTAAAGGTATTGTGAAGGGATGCATGTAATCAATCTTGGGAGATATTTCCATTCGTGCTTAGGCACGTAAAATGTTCCTGGGATGCTCTTGTCAGGTATTGCATCAGCACATAATTAGTCCTGAGAATCCACCTCTATCAGACCGTTCGCACAGATGATGAAGACTGACATGAGGCTAGGCCTACACCCAGCATGAAAAAGGACTGGATCTATAGAAATTCCTATGACGAGAAGAATTCAGAGATAGCCCAGTGATCAAGATGACGGGTACAATAGCAGTGATGATGATGATGCTCCGTGATCCAGTGACGATGATCCAACTCCAGAATTGAAGACTTGTGCCTATATGTATTGATGACCTGTGTCAAGAGAATACCTTCCTAGTTAAGAGGGAGTGTTGATGTATTTGTAACTTCAGAAGCTATTCACTTGTATATTGTATTTGTACTTTATTGTATCCCCAACAGAGATGTATTATTCCTCCGATTGGAAGTGTCTTCAGTTGTACTTGCAAGTGTCGCAAGTTATATTGTAAGTGTCGTAACTTATACTTAATGGGTTATTAGACCAACTTGATGGGGTCGGCCTTGTATGAGTCATGTGGGTTAAAGGGTTATTAGACCACCCTATTGGGGGTCGGCCCATTCAACATTATGTTAAGTGGTTAAGTTGAGGCCGACCTAGTTAGAGTTAAAAGACAAGTGAAGTAGTGTATAAATAGAGAGTGTGTCTCTCTCATTTTACACATTCTCTCATTCACTCACTTCGCATTAGTGAGAGAGAGGAGGAGTAGCTGTTGCAGTCATCTATATCTTGGTTTGGATCCTTGTGATCTTTGTATTGGTGCTTATTCTATCTTTGAGGGAAGTTGCGGGGTTTTTCACCTTCTTGGTTTTCCCCGATGAAATGTTTTGTGTCTCTTGTCTTTTATGCTTGATATGTTGTACATGTTTTTCTTTCAGTTAAGATCCTAGATCTATTGAATTAAATGATGAAAAACTAACATTGAGTACTTTGAAGGTTGCCACTCCTTTTGAAGTATTATCAATGCCTAGTCTTAAGTCATAGGCTGTAAGGATTCCATACAATTCATCTATGGTAAGTTCTTATAGCTTCTCTCGGTCTTCAAGAGTACTTTGGGATTATATGCCATAGGAAGTGTTCTTAGTATCTTTTCAACTAACTCACTATCCGATACCTCTGCTCCCAAACCTCTGACTACATTAACAAGATTGTCAACTCTTTCGAAGTACTCTAAGATATTTTCTTCATCCTTCATTTTTAGACCTTCATATTGTACTTTGAGGGATTGAAGTTTTGCCTTATTTACTTTGGAATCTCCTGCATATATAGTTTCCAATTTATCCCAGAGTTGTTATGCACTATTACATGTTAGTACTTTTGCAAGGATCTTTTTGCTTATTCCAGCTTGTAATGTATTTAAAGCCTTTGCATGTTCCCAATATTTCTTCCTGTCTTCTGCTTCTGTGGGAGTGACTTTTGGAACATCATATCCTTCTTCAACTAATGCCCAAACTTCCAGTCCAATGGACATCAGATAACTTTTCATTCTAATTTTCCAGAAAACAAAGTCTTCACCATCAAATATGGAGACTCTTATTGACATCTTCATTTGCTGATCCATAGTGGTTTTAATAGGATCTTCCTTCCAGTGGTTAAACTGTGGTGAAGGATCCTGCTCTGATACCAATTGTTGGATCAAGTCCTGTCACTGAGAGGGGGGGTGAATCAGTGACATAGATTAAAACACAATTTATTTTACTTTTATGATTTGCAAATGTAACAAACAAATTTGGACACAGTAATTTATCGTGGAACCCAATAGGGAAAACCACCAACTCATTTCTATTAACTGCAAAAATTATTTTACAATTTACAATAGATGGAAGATATTTTCTTCCTCTTCAGATCAATACCAACTGATCAGGATGCACCCACACCCCTATTTAGTCAATTACAACTTGACAAGGAAGCACCAACTCCCCTGCAGGCACCAACCTTCCCTAGCTCCACCCTTCCACCCTAAAGTTGTTTATTTTCTTCAATTATGGAACATTCAATTCTGTCTTGGACTGCTCAAGCTGCTACAACAACTTATAACACCGAGACACACTCTTCTTCTATTTTGATTCTTCATTAAACATCTCTTCCATGCCTCTTCAAATCTTCATACATTTTCAACTCATACCCCTTCAAACTGAAAAGCTACATCTCTTTCAAACAAACATGTCCTTTCATTTCTCTGTTATTTTAATTTTGTTTTATAATTAAACTTCTTTTCTATTTCTTCACACCTCTTCAAATCTCAACTTTAGTTATGTTCATTAATGATTAATTAAATCTCTGTTTTATTTACAGATTCAATTAATTAACTAATCAAACCTTTTGAATATGAAATATTATGACTTTTCACATAAGTCACATGTCTCTTTATTAATTTTCAAAAACTACATAACTCTTATTTCACCATTTTTAATATAATTAATATTTCAACAACCATATTAATTAAATCCTTTTTATTTTCTATTTGCACATATAATGAGTAAATACCATGGGCTTCTAAATACCATGGGAAAATACCTCTTTCACTTTTTCATCCACTTTTACTGAACTTCCTTTTTATTTCAACCTCACTTTCACGTAATTTTTCTTTTAATATTTTTAACCTTCCTTTTTAATTTTCTTTTGATATTCGTTAACTTTCTTTTAGACTTTCTTTTTTTAATCTTCTTTTACTTTTTTCTTTTCAAATAGGACTTCATTCTTTTCTTGTAATGCTTCAGAATCCTTTTCTTTATATGACATTTTCAACATTGGTTAAGATAGTAATAGATATTCTATGAATTCCGATAATATAAAAACTATTTCCTTTCATCTTCACCATTAGTCAAACATGCTCCTCCTGCAATGTTGGCATTAATGAACTCCCTCTATAGTGTTGACATCAATAACAATAATGGCATCATTGATATTGATAGCATCTAGAAATGTTCTTGTCATTAGACTGTTGACATCAATGACAACTTCTCAACACCATCATTGTGTTCCTCTCAAAGAAAACTTCTTTAAATTTACTCCACAATGTTTCCATGTTATTGACATATTTACCCTAATTATCTTTAGTACATTTATCAACAAACCAAACAAATTTAAATTCATTCTCAATCAAAAAATTCTCCAATAAATTTCTTAAATAAAGCCATGATCCCAAACCAAACAAATTTAAATTCATTCTTAATAAAAAAATTCTCCAAGAAATTTCTTAAATAAAGCCATGATCCCATCACTTCCACTTTTGGTTGATTAGATTCCAACATGGAATTTTCTCAGACATAATTATAAGAAATCTAATGCATGTGGTCATGATTGATACAATTTTGACTTGTGCTTAAAAGTATTGTCTTGTTCAATACTTTCAAATACTTCTTTTGTCTTTGTGGATGATTTCAAACTAAATCAAAATCATTAAATTTTCAAATCATTATTGTTACATTATTTTTGGAATCTACAAGATAAAAAAGAGTGTCATATATTATGCAATCCACTCTCTACAGTTTTGGAAATGCAAATAATCATTGGCTTTCTTACCTAACAATGAGTTGCTAAGGCTGGATGGGAGACACACCATACTAGATTCGATTTCCATGCTTGATTGGACTATTTCATTATTTCCATGCTTCTCGCTTGTATCACCACGTCCTACTAGACAAAACAATAAAAATAAACAATTTCGATTAGCAGTCACTGAAATTTTTTAAAAATCTTTAAACTCTGAAATATATTAATTCAAACATATAAAATTACCTTCTTCTTTGTCTCCACCTTTCTTATATTGATCTTTTTATTGTACTTTAGGATTTTAAGAAGATTCCTCATCACCATAATCATCTTCTTTGGGATGTCCATCCTTAATGGAAGATTATTCCCATGTACTTTGTCTTCAACATCTATAGGTTTTTCTACATGTTGAAAATAGTTTTAGTTTTAAAAAGTAATTAGGAAAAATAATTGTTTATCCCTTATAGGGCCAATTCCATGGACTAGAGTTATGTTCATGGCATGTGTTATTTCAAAGTAGCTACTATAGGCCCAATCCCATGGAATTTTATCCCTTATGTCTGGGGCAAAGAGAGCCTTCATTGAGTTAAACCGTAGAATTAGAGTTGCATCTCACTTGTCTTAATATTCCGTTAGGGTGATTTTTCATAGGTGAGGTCCATGTTCATGGACCTTGCACATTAGAACTAGGTTATTTAGGTACCAAGCCATTGGATTTTGGATTTGAAGCATATCTTGGGATAGGAAATGCTTCTAGGCTAGTGTGTCAATCCTCAAAATTAGATCTATATCACACTCATGGACACAATATTCATTTGATAGGGATTATCTCATGGTGCAAGTCCCCATTCATGCCCTATGTACCTTAGAAGTAGCCCCTCTAGCAATTGAGTTATTTGATAGAATGCTTGCTTCAATCATGTCTTGGGACAAAAGACTCATCCTTCCTTGGCATGCTTAACATTAAAATATGCATGATATCATACTCAAGGGACAATTTTCCTTCCATAGGTCTTCTATCGTGGTTAGAGCCTTCCGATTGGTCCACTAACACTAAATGAAGTGTATAAATATGAGCAAACCTATCCATCTTGTCTTCATAACATGTCTCTAGGGAGGATACCTCCCTTTTTTCACAAAGCCTTTGAGTAGGAAAATATCACACAATTTTGTCAAAAAGTTCCTTTTCAACAATATCTTTCATGATCTACAATCTTGTACATGGGCCATGTCCCTTAAAAGTAACTCGTTATTAAAAAACAAAGCCCTTGTATTTTACCTCTAAACATTTCTCGAGGGAAGAAGCCCTCCCTTATACACCAAAACTTTGAATTGAGCCTATACCCCATGTGCCAAAAATTCCTATAGAAAATTTGCCTCTAATTAGACCCTTATTCATTGCATATATCCTTTACAAGTAACTTACACATATCCATTCCAGAAATATGTGCAAGTGAAAAAGGGTAAAAGTAGTAAATTCCAAAAATTTATAAAAGGTGACAGGAGCATCAGATCGGAGAACTGAAAAGTGCTAAGAAATCCTTGTCATGGCTATTATTAGGTCCAACAGAGAAGTTGTTCTGGTTCTCCATAGATTATGTTCTACGGGTGTCTGAATTTGGCATTTGGAATTAAATGAACCTGTAGGAAAAGTGCAGAAATTTGGCAAACTGGGCAATTTTGAAGGACTGTAACTTTTTGCTCATGAATTAGAAATGGGCATACTTATAGGCATTGGAAAGTGTATCGATGGGGAAACAATTGTGCATAGTCAAATTCTGAAGTGGTGATTCAAATGTTTTTATAATTTGATCATAAAAGTGCCTCTAGCCATAATTTGACAAAAATTATCAATACATGCATTTTGCAAAATAAATGAAAATTAATTTTTGAGTTCTAAGATTATAACAAATTTAACAAATGTGTTTATATGAACAATTTTGCATATTCATAATTATATCAAATATAATTAAGGTTCAACATTTAGTATAGTTTTGTTTGGAAACCTTTGGTCTTGATTGCGCCAAGACAATCATCATCAATACAGAGGATCCTTATGAAGCTGAGACATATGTCATGGAAGAGAACATACAAGTTGAGAGCACAGAGATAGAATCCAATGGTAGAAGAAACCAAGTGACTCCCCCAAATATTGCAGAAACCTATTAGGATATTCCTATACTCCATCCTGATCCCACTAGTATTTTGATCATTTACATTTTCAGTCATGCATTCACTTTTAGGGTTTGCATGCATTCCAGTCATCAATCCCAGCACCTAGCCCTCAATTAGCTAGCCCCCGGAGCTTCTTTCCACTCAGTTTCAACCCTCCTAGCCTGTCATGTGCCCAGTTCTCACCTTCCACTGAAGAAGGGCGCCTTTCTCATCTACCAGTCCAGTTTACTTCAGGATTTAAGGTTTCCGTGGTATGCAGAGTTTGAGTGGGTTGTCGGAAATTCCACGATCGGCATTTTATATTCGTCGACGTTTCGAATCCTCAGCTGGATTCATCTTCAGGACCAAAAACTGTGTAGAAGAGTTGCTCACCACGCCAATAAATAGTAAGAGAAGCCTGGTTCCCATTCTAACCTTTCATCTTTCATCTTCTCAAAGAAAGGAACCTCCAAAATCAAAACCCTAGTTTGTGACTATTACTAAAAGATTTTTAATAATTCTAGAGCAATGATAAAATAGATCCAATATTATAGCTTCAAAATAATTATTAATTATTAATAATTCATGATGATCAAATAATAACAAATAAACTCAAGATAAATTAATAATTTGATAACAATAATTAATAATAATTTGATGGAAATAATAACCATTGATATAATTATTATTAATAACTCCAAAATAATATTAATTATTAATAATTCATGATGATCAATAAAAATAATTAATAATACTTTGATGGAAATAATTAATAATCACCTTAAAAACCATAGAAATAATTAATAATACCTTCAAAAAGATAATTAATAACAATAAAAACAATACTATGGAAATCAAGAATTATTAATAACTTCAATCAAAACAAAACTAAGGAACCATGAATTATTAATAATTAAAACCAAAGAAGTAATTGAAGCCTATAATTATTAATACCTTCAAAAGATCATAATTCCAAAACAAATATTAATAATTTCAAAGCAAATATTAATAATTTCAATAAAACAAAACAAGTCATGAATTATTAATAATTAAAACTTTAAAACCAAAGAGGATATGAATAAAGTAATGAAGGGTAAGGAAAGAGAGGTAATGGAGTATATATAAAGTGATAATATTTATTACAACCTTCAACAAGCTAATTATTCATGATTTCAAAATAATTGCTAAAGGTAATAATCACTATACTCTCGAAATCAAAGCTTATATGACCATTATCAAAGAAGACATGAAGGAGGCTAGATCACTTATAACGACGAAAGATTATAACGAGAAAAATATATAATGATGAGAAAATCAAACCTGCAGAACATACCTGGATCTAACCATTACCTTCCTTACTGATTAGAGGCATCCAACTCTCGCTTAATTCAAGCCCCCCGTCTCTATTCAGGTTTTTTGGATGCTTTATGATTTTCAAGGCCTCCCTTACCCTTCTTTTGTAGTAGTGGTCCTCAATTGCGAGCATCTCTGTGTTCTCCAGGAAAACATGGTGCTTTGTTCTGTGAGATTGTTTTGCGAGCGTGGAGGTGTTAGTCCTTTCCTTCCTTATGTCAGCTCCATGTTCCTTCAACCTTATTTGAAAAGACCGACCTGTCTCCCCAATGTAGCTCAGTCCACACAAAGAGTCTATCTTGTACACCCCCTTATATTGATGCCAGTCAATTTTGTCTTTCGACGACCTCATTTTTTGTCTAATAGTTTCCATTGGTCTGAAGGATGTCCAAACTTCTTTCCTCCCTAATACCCTTGCAATTTTGTCCGTTACTCCCTGGATGTATGGGAGGAACGCCTTGCGTGTCTTCCTCTTCTTTGTATGCTGAGTCCAGTTTTCTGCTTTTTTCCGAGCCTTATAAATGTCCTTATTCTTATAACCCAGGCTGTTAAAGATGGAGACCAAATGGTTCTTCTCTTTTTCAAGTTGTTCCTTGTCGGATATTCGGAGGGCTCTCATGGCTAAGGTGTTGATTACTCTGAATTTCTGAGACGGGTGGTGGTGTGAGTGAGAGTTAAGGTAGTTCTCCGAGTGGGTTTTCTTTCTGTAGACACCATGGCTGAGGGTTCCATCATTATTTTTCTTTATAAGCACATCGAGGAAAGGGATACTCCCATTATCTTCAATTTCCATGGTGAACTTTATGTCTTCCGAAAGATTGTTGAGATGCTCATGAAATTTGTTCAACTCATTGATCGCATGGGGCCATCTCACATTCGTATCATCCACGTACCTTTTCCATCTTGCAGGTTTTAGGGGGAACGAGTGGAGGGCCTTCTTTTCAAAATTCTCCATAAAGAGATTAGCCACAATTGGGGACAAAGGGGACCCCATTGCTACTCCACTGGTTTGCTCATAGAAATCACCTCTAAAGCTGAAGAAAGTGGATCGGAGGCACACTTCTGCGAGCCTCGCAGTTCCTGGTTCTGCTACTTCAAATAATATCTGCACTGCTTCGTTGAGGGGGATTTTGGTGAATAGGCCCACAACATCAAAGCTTATTAGTAATTCATGAGCATCTAACTTTTCCTCCATGATTATATTAATGAAATCTCTGGAGTCCTTGATGAATGAGTCTGTTTCACCCACCAGTGGGCTCAATACGCTGTCTACATATTTGGCGAGTTGGTAGGTTGTTAGGAACCTATGTCAACCCTTCTCTTTACTATGTTAGTATATTGTTGTTGGACGCATATGCTTTGGCACCGTGAAGTTAATTGTATTGAGCTTGCTCAAAGGAGGTTGCCACCTCGAAGTGGCCCGTGATCAATATAAAAATGATTATGTTCTATTATTTCTGATCTCGTGTATTTGCATTAATTAATTATTGCAGGTTCATCACATCTGGTATTAGAGCACTTTCTTGGGCTCGCTGGGTGAAATTTCTGCCAAATTTTTTTCGCATCTGTTGCAGGTTCAGATTTGGGAATAATCCCTATCTTCTTAACTATGGGAAGTACTTGGGCATAAGCCCTAAAACTCATTGTGAGGAGTACCACAGGAACCCCGAAGTAACTGGCCCATTGAGAGGACCTGCCAGCGAAAAGGGCAACGACCCCTACCTGATTGACTAGTTTCCACCCATGAGGTAAACCAAGAGCTGTCGTTTGTGGCAAAGCGGTTATCAGTTTTACCTGAGCCATGGAGTGAGGGGTACTTCCCCAATACGTAAGCCATCAGACAGCATTGGTGGCCGAGTGAAACCCCTGAACTATTAGGAAGCCGCACATACCTGGGGTCCATATCTATTTTCAGTTGAACTGTTGCCGATCACTTCCGCTCCAGATCCATCCATTTCAGATCTATTCTGAAAGTCGATCCAAATCCAGTCTCCGTTTCAGATCCAGCCGTTTTCGATCCCTTCCGCGCCGTTGCAGATCCATCTGTTGCGGAGTATAAAATTCAGTTTTTTCTCCATATCTCCCTTGTTTTCACTCTGTTTCCATTGAAATTTTTGGGGAACCCCTGTCATTCCATTCTGCATCTTTCATTCCTGAGGACCCTATCCCCAATTCCCCTTCCCAAAGCCCGAAATCCCACATTTGTCTATTTTTAGGGTTTGCCATAACTTCCTCAGATTTCACCCAATCACCTTCAAATTTTACCACAGAATTCCTTTCTGAATTCTGCTTCTTTGTCCCTCTCTGCCAAATTTTCTCATTCTATCACCCCGCTTCTGAAATCCCCCTTTTTGCTTTCTTGTCCTTTCGATAATGTCCAAAATCTAGTCAAACCCCAATTACCCATTAGATTGTTTCCCCAATCCAAATTTTCCTTTACTAAATCAACTTCTGTTTGTGTTTTTCTACCCATTCCACCAAAAAAAAAAAAAAAAAACTGGTTATGGTTGTCACCCATGCAGGAGCAAACACCATGGAGGAAGCACTTGTAGCCATCCAAACCAAACTCCAAGATCTGGATGAAAAATTTCTCAGCCTCCATCTTCAGCATTCAGCCATGAACAATAACCGACAACCAAAATCTTTTGCAGCCACCAGGTTCTCTTCTTCCAACAATTTTCATGGGCCGAAGCTTGATTTTCCTCGCTTCAATGGTACTGATCCGACTGGATGGATATACCGAGCAGAACAATATTTCAGTCTGCATAATACTTTTGATGTCCAGAAAGTTCCACTTGCATCCTTTCATTTGGAACAGGAATCCCTTCAATGGTACCGTTGGTACATCAAAGCTCATCCCGAGCCAAACTGGACAGATTTTTGCCAACTCATTTTGCTACGATTTGGTCCTAGTGCTTTTGATGATTTCACAGGAGCACTCACTAAACTTCACCAAATTGGCACAGTGAGAGAGTATCAGACAGAATTTGAGAAATTGGCCAATCACATAAAAGGATTGTCTGATGAATTCTACAGGAGTTGTTTTATTAATAGTCTCAAGGATGAAATCCGCTCAGAGGTCAAATGTTTTGTCCTAACACAATGATGGAAGTCCTAGGGTTGGCTAAGTTGGCCGAGGACAAGATCGCAGCTCAACAACGCTCCAAACCCACCTTTGTTCCCTTCAGAAATATGGGTTCCCAACGACCTCCCATCACGCCTTCTCCTCAACCAACTCCTATCAAGCATTTGTCTGAAATAGAAATGCAGGCACGCCGAGAAAAAAGGATTTGCTATAATTGTGATGAGAAATTCACTCGGGGACATAGATGTGTTCAACAAAAGCTCTATCTCTTGGATGTGGATTCTCCGCCTGCCTTAGAACTTGGTGAAGAAGCTACAGATACAGTAGATGATCAGGTCAACATTCAACACCCGCCTGTTGACACCCCATCTCAGGACGACCCACCCGAGATCTCTCTCCATGCTGTAACCGGCATCACCACCCCACAAACAATGTGGGTCCGGGGATACTTCAAGAAGCTCTCTCTTACCATACTCATTGATTCTGGTAGCACTCATAACTTCATTGACCCTCGGATTGCCAAACAGGCTGATTGTTTTTTCCATCCTTGCTCCAACTTTGATGTTATGGTTGCCAATGGGGGCACCTTACCTTGCAAGGGGAAGTGTCACAATGTGCGTATTTCTATGGAAGATTATAACCTACGCTCTAACATGTTTTCCTTGTCCTTAGGCGGATGTGATGTGGTTTTGGGCATTCAATGGTTACGCACACTTGGCCCCATATTATGGGATTTTGCTGAACTTTGGATGCAGTTTAAAGTCAACGGGGCACAACACAAATTTATGGGCTTACAACCAGGGTCTCTCTGCATCATCAGTTCACATCGCTTGGAAAAAATCCTTAAGAAGAATTCACATGGTGTCATCGCTCAGCTCAATTCCATTCAGATGCACCCATCAACAGTCTCCACTACTTCCTTGGATAGATATGCAGGTATCTTTGCTGAACCAATGCGCTTGCTGCCTTCAAGAGACCTTTCCGGTAAGAATTTATCCACATCTACCTCTCAGCAGGAAATGATGGCTATTTTGCATGTAGCATAGAAGTGGCAGCCATACCTATTAGGGAATTATTTCTGCATCAAGACTGATCTCTCGAGTCTGGAAAATTTTCTGGAACAATGGGTCTCCTCCCCAACACACCTGAAATGGGTTATCCAACTCATGGGTTATCCCTATGTCATCACTTACAAGAAGGGTAAGGACAATATGGTGGAAGATGCTCCTTCTTGCACAATTGATGACCCAGTTTCTCTTACAGCGCTTTCTCTGCTTGTTCCAAATTGGTTGCAATATGTTCAACAGGGCTCTCTCTTCTATGAACTCCATGCTTCTTCATCAACAGGGCACTCTGGGTTCTGCAAAATGTATGACCGGGAACAATATAACTTCTTTTGGCAGGGACTAAAAATGACAATTCAACAGATGGTGGCTGACGATGATACTTTCCAAGTCAACAAGGGTGAAACGACACTCCTTTCGGGATTGCTCAAACCCTTGCCCATCCCTACACAACTTTGGCCAACTATTTCTATAGATTTCCTAGCAGCGCTCTGGTGGTACAATACCACATCTCAAAGGACACCATATGAAGCAGTCTATGGAAAAACACTGCCAGTTCTTCTTCCATACACCCTTAGCAGCTCCCCAGTTCAGGAAATTGACTCGGTTCTTCGAAACTGCGATCAGATTCTGCTCATTCTGCAGGACAATCTTCACATGGCCAGAATTCGCCTGAAACAACAAGCCGATCAACACCATTCTGAGCGCATTTTCCATACAGCTGACAGGGTTCTTCTTCATCTACAGCCTTCCAAGCAATCCTCCTTGACACTCCAAAGGCGTCAGTGGCCTGAAATGCAACCCGAGGATGCTACCGGGGAACCACTCCTTCAGATTCTGCAGCAATTTCTCCAACCAAAGCTTTGAGGACAAAGCTTTTTCTAAGGGAGAGGGGATGTTAGGAACCTATGTCAACCCTTCTCTTTACTATGTTAGTATATTGTTGTTGGACACATATGCTTTGGCACCGTGAAGTTAATTGTATTGAGCTTGCTCAAGGAGGTTGCCCCCTCGAAGTGGCCTGTGATCAATATAAAAGTGATTATGTTCTATTATTTCTGATATCTCGTGTATTTGCATTAATTAATTATTGCAGGTTCATCACATAGGTTGGGGAACCAATGGTATTCACAATTGGTCTGAGGGGAACCCCATCTTTGTGAATCTTAGGTAGGCCATAAATCCTGGGCGTGATCTCATTGCACAGCATGAGGCATCTCTTAATTCTATCCTCTATGTTTGATTCTTTAATGGCTTTCTTCACTTCTTTTGTTACCCTTGAGATTGGATTGCTAGAAAGCTTCTTATAGCTCCCACTCGTTTCCAGGTGTTCTAACATCTTTCTGTTGTAGTCCTCTTGGTCCATCACTACCGTGGAATTTCCGACAACCCACTCAGTTTACTTCAGTTAGCCACCAGTCCTTCCTTGATTTGAGGCCAGACTGACTCCTCACTGTTGTTATCACTCCGATTGACCTCCAATGAGACATGACTACCTGTTCTGACTCCAGTTAGATCCTCATGTGCCCTCCACTGAGCCTCCTTCATTCAGTTAGTGTCTCCATGTGCTAGTTACATTCAGTTACACCTACCACACTCAGTTAGACTCAGTTTGACTGATGGTTGATAGTTACTTGTGCATTGATGACTCAACCGATGATGAGATAGACTACTAGTTGTGCTCCGATGACACTCTAGTGATCTTTTGATCACTCCCTGAAGGCTAATTCGAATTGCCACCTTAGGCATTCGAATCCTCATGCATTGTACTATTTATTTGTCCATATTGTGATTAATTAATTAGTGTGTGTGAAGTATTTTTGCTTCTATCCGAGATCTACTGTATTATTATTCTGTTGCTAATTACACCGCATTAACCACTCTTCTTCTATCTTCTTGCTTAATAATAATTACTCTTGTGAGGTATACATCATCTCTTAGATCTACTATGAGTATTTTCACATGGTATCAGAGCATGTTGAGAGTATTGTTTATCTTCATTCCTAAGAGTTTTTTGTAGGTTATTATCAAGATTTTGAGTGTAGCAGTTGCAGTAGTTTCTGCATTTTTGTAGCAGTAGCAGTTGTAGATATTCTCTATTGTTTTTGCAGGTCTTCTACAGCTTCAATGTATTCATATTTAGAAGGAATCCCTCCTCTTTCTCCACTCAACTATGATGAATGGAAACCAAAAATGATAGCATATTTGAAGAGCCGTGATCTCTTTGATTGTTATTTTGAAAGAGAGTTCGAATCTTTTGAAGAGAAGATTGATTGGTTTAATAAAGGTGACATGGCCTTTGGAAGAATGATGCTTGCTTTGCCTGAATACATGTTTTACCAAATCATTGATGATGTTGAAACTACAAAAGAGCTATGGGCCCATCTGGATGAAAGATTTGGCAAACAAAATGAAGGATTTGGTCCAAACCCCTTCAAGAGCAAGCAAAGTGATGCATTCTCCCTCCTTGATGATCTCATTGATCATGAACCAGTATCAAACACATCTCATATTGAAGTTGTCCACAAAGAACTTGCAGATTCTACACTCATGCTCCAACTTTCTTCTCTTTCTGTGCCAGTTCACACTCTAGATATTGCAGAAGGTCCTAAATCCTCTCTTGCACCAGAGTCTGTTGGTCTACATCATGATCTATTAAATGTTTCGGAGGTCAAATCAGCTATTGGAGGTAATGCATTCGCTCTCCTCAAGCAATCACCTCTTATTTACTACTATATGATCATTATTCCATGCTTTCAGAAGGTTATTGAAGAATATGGCCATTTCCATTCGCTTGGGATAATTTCTCATGCACATCATGGTTTTGATCTCACCCCTGCTGGTTCAAAGGAGATCTCAAGAAACCATTGCCATTCGCTTGGGATAATTTCTCATGCATTTACTAGTTTTGATCTCACGTCTTATGGTTCAAAGGAGATCTCAAGAAACCATGATTCAAGTCTTGGATCTAATTTGGATTCTAAGCAATTACTACTTGGGATAATTTCTCATGCATATGATAGTTTTGATCTCACCCCTACTGGTTCAAAGGAGATCTCAAGAAACTATTCTTCAAGTCTTAAATCTAATTTGGATTTCAAGCAATCATTATTATTTGATGGTTCTTTTTGGCATAATCTCACCCATGATGGTTCGAAGGAGAAGACAAAAGACTATCTACATATTCATGTTTTTGATCCTACCTCAACTGATTTGAATCACAGGTTCAAGGATCATCCTCATACTTTTGTATTTGTTCTCGTCACATTCGATCTAAAGAGCAAGTACAAGCACATGCTTTTCGAGCATGATCCACTTCTTCCCAAGAAGAAGATACCTCCAGACATATGACCAAGCATCACACCTGCTTGAGTTTGGAGCATTTATTTTTGTGTGTGCCTTACAGTCTGTTCTGAGGGGGGGGGGTATTTTTCCCATGAAATTTTCCCCATTTCCTTAGTTTATTGACTGTTATTATTCACTGTATTGGGTGACCTTTGGTCTTAGTTACCAGGGCCCAAGATGGATTAAGGGGGGGTGTTAAGATATTCCTATACTCCATCCTAGTCCCACCAGTATTTTGATCATTTACATTTTCAGTCATGCATGCACTTTTAGGGTTTGCATGCATCATTTAGGGTTTGCATGCATTCCAGTCATCAGTCCCAGCACCTAGCCCTCAATTAGCTAGCCCCTGGAGCTTCTTTCCACTCAGTTTCATCCCTCCTAGCCTGTCATGCGCCCAATTATCACCTTCCACTGAAGAAGGGCGCCTTTCTCACCTACCAGTCCAGTTTACTTCAATTAGCCACCAGTCTTTCCTTGATTTGAGGCCAAACTGACTCCTCACTGCTGTTATCACTCCGATTGACCTCCGATGAGACATGACTACCTGTTCTGACTCCAGTTAGATCCTCATGCACCCTCCACTGATCCTCCTTCATTCAATTGGTGTCTCCATGTGCCAGTTACATTCAGTTACACCTACCACACTCAGTTAGACTCAGTTTGACTGACGGTTGACAGTTACTTGTGCATTGATGACTCAACCGATGATGAGATAGACTACTAGTTGTGCTCCGATGACACTCTAGTGATCTTTTGATCACTCCATGAAGGATAATTCGAATTTCCACCTTAGGCATTCGAATCCTCACGCATTGTACTATTTATTTGTCCATATTGTGATTAATTAATTAGTGTGTGTGAAGTATTTTTGCTTCTATCCAAGTTCTACTGTATTATTATTCTGTTGCTCATTACACTACATTAACCACTCTTCTTCTATATTCCTGCTTAATAATAATTACTCTTGTGAGGTATACATCATCTCTTAGATCTGCTATGAGGATTTTCACAAAACCATGAGGATCTTCCTAAGGGTGGAACTGCAAAGTTGTAGAGAAGACAATGAGAGGATGATTAGAGCTCGAGAAGAATATAATCAGTTGAATGCAACTATGCTTGAAATTTTGACAGACATTCAGAGGAAGATTCACTCTGGACATCGCTCATAAAATCAAGAAAAGAGTGGGAGTAGCTCAAGGAGGCATTCTCACAAGAGGTCCCATAGTTCGAGAAGAGTTTCTAGAGATGAGAGATATGCTCTAGAAATCTCTTATAGTGAGTCATCTGACTCTAAGGATTACATTGAGGGATCAAGGTTTTCATCTCATAGGAATAAGAGGAAGAGGCATTTCAAGAACAACTTACATGGAGAATTTAGGAAGACCAAACCTCCTACTTTTGATGGTGAGATAAAATCTGGTCAAGTAGCTAAGGCTTGGCTTCTTAGAATGAGGAAGTATTTCTAAGTCCAAGACTACTCAAGAAATATGAAATCAAGGGTGTCCATATTCAATCTGAATGGAAGAGAATCTATATGGTGGGGTCACCTTGGGAAAATGAAGAAGATCAATGAAAGGAAGATTGTGTGGAACCAGTTCAAGAAATACTTCAAGCAAAATCACCTCTCTGATAGGTTTTATGATGGAAAAATTAAAGAATTCCATGAGTTGAAACTGGGACAAATGACTATGGAGGAATATGCAAAAAAAAAATTGGATTTGTTGAGGTATGTTAAATATATCAGAGATGATAAAGTGAAAATTCAATGTTTCCTAAGTTGGCTACCTCGGTCATGTAAAGGAATAATTGAGTTTGATGAACCTCAAACTCTAGATGAAACCATAATAAAGGCCAAGTATTGTTATGATCAAAATAAAAGAAAGACGAATTTCCATAAGACATGGAAGGACAAGAAAAATGAGAAGTTTGACCAAAGGAAGAAGGGGGTTAAGCCTCCTCATTTCATAAATCATCCAAGGCAACCACCACAGGGTGTGATAAAGCCAGCTAGGATGATGGGAGACAAGTCAAGAGAGCCAAGAGAGCCACTTCAATGTTGGGGATGTGGAGAGGACCATTTGCTTAGAAACTGTCCATATTGGAATGGGAGTGCTAAGCATGTTCACAACATCCAAGAAGCTGAAAATGTTGGTTAAGTGGCAAGAAATTGTTAGAAAAACTGGATCGCAAAGCAATGACAATAAACAAGATGAAAATATAAAACACATTACAAGAGAGACACAAATATAACGTGGTTCACCCAAGATGGGCTACGTCCACACAGAAATTTCCATTGCTTATTATTATACCATCCAACAAATGAAGGGATACAACCTGCAGCACATCCGATACAACTTCCTCTTCACTCTCTCACAGTCTCTCTCACACAATCATAGAGATCTTTACAATGCTACAATACTCATCTATATTACAATGTCTTCCTTTTAAAGAGTGAATACCATGGGAAAATACTATGGAACACCCAATACCACGGGCCCATAAATCATCCATTATTGACCAAGTCATGACTATGAAATTATAACATTTTACAAGGCATTTTTTTCCGAAATTTTCACTAAGGGAGCGCGGCCCCCGCCATGGCGACTATTTTGAGGGGAAAGCCCCCCCAAACCCCCCCTGTCATGGGATGAGATGCAGACATGGTTGAAACACAACCTCTGAATAAGGAAGATCAAGCTCCACAACCAATAGGACTATCCCTCGAATTTATGATGCACTAGAGGACCTCCAAGCAGGCCATGAATCAACTATGGTTGAGATTAAAGGTAAGATTGCTTAGCAATCTATTTCAATTTTAGTTGACCCTAGATCTACTCTCACAGTTATATCACTCCTAAAATTGTTGTTATTTGTGCTTTTAAGACAACCAAGCATAGTAATCATGGTTGGTCCAACTAGCCACTGGAACCAAGAGAAAATTTGTGAAATGGTGGAGAAATGTCCATTGGAAATGGATGGATTGTTCACTTGTGCAAATCTGAATATTTTTCCACTTGGTTCCTATGAAATTATCATTGTAATGGATTGGTTAAACTTGAATGCTACAACAAGACTTTTGAATTCATTGATGAAGAAGGAAGGGTTGTAAAATGAATTCCAAAGGTAGTTTAAATCATTCAAATTTCAACCATGTAGTTGAAGAAGTTATGTAGGAAAGGTTGTCAATTGTATGCATCCCATGTTTTAAATAAAACAATAAGTGAAATCCCGAAGTTGGAGGATTATCATGTTTTGCAATAATTCAGGGATGTGTTTCATGATGAAGTTTTAGGACTTCCTCCCAAGAGGGACATTGATTTCATAATTGATCTTGTGCTAGGAGATGCACCAATGTCTAAGACACCTTACAAAATGAGTACACTGGAATGATTAGAGCTGAAAATACAATTGCAAGAATTGTTGGAAAATAGGTACATTAGGCCAAGTGTATCTCCATGGGGGGCATACGTACTGTTTGTGAGGAAGAAAGATATAACACTTAGGTTATGTATTGATTATAGGCAGCTAAATAAAGTGACAATTAAAACAAGTATATGTTGCCTCTGATTGATGATCTTTTTTATCAAATGAGAGGGGCAAAGGTGTTTTCAAAGATTGACTTGAGTTGTGGTTACCATTAGGTAAGAATCAGTGAAAAGGACATTCACAAGAGAACCTTTAGAACAAGGTTTGTACACTATGAATTTGTGGTGGTGCTATTTGGTCTCACTAATGCACCAACTACCTTCATGTGTCTCATGAATGGTGTTTTTCAGCAGGTATTTGGACAAGTTTGTGCTTGTTTTTCTAGATGACATTCTTATTTACTCTAAGAATGAAGATGAACATGTACAACATTTGAGAATGGTTTTGCAATTTATAGGGGAGCACAAGTTGTATTCAAAGCTAAGAAAATGTGATTTCTATAAAAATAAAATTCATTATTTGCGTCACATTATTTCAAAGGTAGGAATATCAGTGGATTTGGAAAAGATTGAAGCCATTATAAATTGGCCAACATCAAGGAATGTAACAGATGTGAAATATTTTATGGGTCTTGTTGGTTATTATAGATGGTATATTGAAGAATTCTCCAAGGTAGCACACCCAATCACTTATTTGCAAAAGAGGGGCATAAAATTTGAGTGGACACGGAAATGTGAAGAAAACTTCTACCTGTTGAAGAAGCTTCTTACAAGTGCTCCAATTCTAAAACTTGTAGACCTAGAAAAATAATTTGTGGTGTGTACAAATGCATGGAAATAGGGACTTGGAGGAATTCTTATTCAAGACAATCATGTGGTATGTTATGAGTCAATAAAATTGAAAGAGCATGAAAATAATTATGCTACCCATGATTTGGAACTTGCATCCATATTGCACGCTTTAAAGATGTGGAGGCATTATTTAATGGATAAAAAATTTGAACTAAGGACGAACCACTATGGTCTGAAATATTTGTTTGAGCAACCAACATTAAATGCCAGGAAAGCTAGATGGCTAGAAGTTTTATGTAAATTTGATTTTGAAATCAAACACATAACATGGAAGGAAAATAAAGTGGTTGATGCACTCAGCAGAAAGATACATGAAATGTATGTGGTAGCCATCAATACTTACCAATCAAATTTGATGCAACCGATTTTGGAAAAGAGGTGTGATGGTTACTCTGTGGAAGATGATAGACTTCTTATTTATAAAAATAAAATTTATATTCTAAATGTAGCAGAATTGAGGAAAATTGTTATGGACGAAATCCATTAAATGCCATATTCTTGTCACCTAGGATACAAGAAAACAATTGCTACAATCGGGAAACAATATTTTTTGCTAGGGATGAAAAATGGCATTGCTGAATATATTTCTAAGAGTATTAAATGTTAGCAACTGAAGGTTAAAAATCAACACCCAACGGGTTTATTGCATCCTTTGCCAATTCCAGAATGGAAATGGGAGGTGATTTCCATGGATTTTATTATAGGGTTGCTAACAACTGTGAGACAACATGACTCCATCATTGTGGTGGTGGAAAAATTAACAAAGGTAACACATTTTATACCAGTTAAATCCACATATAAAACATATGCCATTGCAGAAAAAATCATGAAGGAAATTTTCAGATTGCGTGAGTTGCCTAAGGCAATAATTTCATACAAGGATACCAAGTTTACTTCATTTTTTTGGAAAAGTCTTTTTGTAGATTTAGATACACAGTTGAACTTTAGCATTGTCTACCATCCACAAACAGATGGGAAAACAGAAAGAGTAAATCAGGTTCTTGAAGACATTCTTCACATGTATGTGATGGATAAACCATCCAATTGGAAAGATTATCTACACTTGGTGGAGTTTTCAAATAACAATGGGTAGCATGCATCGTTGGGCATGAATCCATTTGAAGCTTTGTATGGAAGAAAGTGCAGGGCACCAATGACTTGGGATAATGAACATAATTGTACTTGGGCCATAATTGCTTAAGGAAATGGAACAAGAGTTTGCAAAGATTAGGCAGAATTCAAAGGCAGCCCAAGATAGACAAAAAATCTATGAAGGTAAGAATAGAGTGCATAGGGAATTCAGTGTTGGGGATCATGTTTACCTTAGAGTGAGGCCAAGGAAGAGTTCCTTGAAGCTTAGAATTTGTGCCAAGCTATCACCAAGATATTGTGATCCATTTGAAGTGCTTGAAATGATAGGGCCAGTTGCATATAGAATTGCATTTCTTGCTAACACTAGAGCTCATAATGCTTTTCATGTTTCTTTGCTTAAGAAATATGTACATGATTCTAACCATGTGATTGATTGGGATGTGATCCAGGTGGAACCTGAGGAAGAGTTCCAAACTGATCCACTATGCATCTTAGAAAAGAAGGTAACATTGCTCTAGAACCGATCCATCATATAGGTAAAGGTGCAGTAGAAACACTTTGGTCTCGATAAGGCTACATGGGAGCTGGAGGATGCCATGAAAGAGGCATATCCATTTTTTTTCTAATGTTGAGCATACACCAAAGATGGAGTTATTCCAAGGGGGAGGGGATTGTAATACCCCTAGTTTTGACTTGGAATGTATTTAATCAAAATTATGTAAATGATGTAAATATGCTAGTATGAATTCCTAGTGCGGGGCTCAAGGGCAAGGCCCAACTAGTGAATGGCTAGGCATGTATGATGTAAATATTTTTATTTGGACTTCGTGGTTGGCTTATCATGCAATTTGAAGTATATGTAAATATTATGTTGGAAAATAATAAAATTGTCCAAGATGGTTGTGTAAAGAGCACTAGAGGGGCTATGATTCCACAAGAGGGGAAGAGGAAAGGGGGCCTATGGGAAACTAAGTTCTTTGTTGCCAAGTATCAACCTTAGAAATCATCTAATTTTTGCCATGTGCTTTAAATGAGACAATTACCTTCTTTTGACTATTAAATCTAATCATTGAATGCATGTGTGAGGTTTGTGGGAAAGTCACTTCATGTATTTATTGAAGCATGGGGTTAAATGCATTTTTGTGATAGTTCTACAGTGTCATAAGTCATTTCTTCTTGGTCAGACGCTATGTCAGTTTCCTTTTCACCATTATCTTATATCCCTTGGAGTCAACACTCATTATATCATTCTCTCATGCAGATCTGCGTAGAGCTTCCCATTGGTGTTCATGATCATTACCAGATTGTATATGACCAAAAAATCGAATTTAGAGATAGAGTTGCAAATTTTGAATGGAAAATAGATGGATGTAGGTGAGGATAGAGGTTGGGTAAGCTAGGAAACCTTACCCATTGATTTTTGCTACTCACGGATGCTTGAGAAACCACAAATTAACACTACAAGAGGTTCTCTTACATCATACAGTAGGTTGAATTCTTACTGCACACACTAGAAGCACTGTAAGGGTTGGATTTCCCAAAGGAACTATGAATCAGTGAAGGGAAATGCCTTCCTTGTGTTGAGTGAGGTAGTTGGAAGGAGTTTCATGGTTGTGATGGCTTAGTGAGATCCCTGTAGATCTCTAGATGAGCTTTTGGCTAAGCATAAAGAGCATAACAGGTTGTGGGCTAAGAGAGAGAAGCTTGTAGGTGTTTCCTTCGCCCTTGTGGCCTCATAACCCAGCTTGGGGGTAGCCTCTCAGTAGAAAGAGTATATGCTATACATAGTACCTAAGGTTGGGTGGAAAATTGTTCTTACACAGTCAATTACTTGGATCTTCTTCATTTAAAGATAAGTATTCTCTTGTATTGATTATGGAATGTTTTTAATTGATGCATGCGATTATGATGCTTGTATATGCATGTTATGTGTGTGTGGATCAAGTTTATTTATGTTGTGTAATTTTATTATGCATCTGCACACATATTTTAAAATGTTATGAATTCATAATTATGGTTGTGGGGATAAATTTAGAAGCCCGTAACTCATTCATGCCCCCCTCTATTGGTCGGATTGATGGATGGGGACGTGGCACCAACAAATTCAAGCTTATGATACAAAACTTCAAATTGAAATACCATATGCTTGCAAAATTTAACATTTTACAGCAGATGAAACACATGCATAACATTCATATAAAACCATATCATTCATACTAATTATGCAATGCAATCATACCATATTCATAGAAACATGCTTAGATTTACCATGTGTTGTCCCCCAAGGTGCACCTCTTGCAAAACACCTTCATGGATATCACAGTGGATAGGAGTAGGCTAGAAAGAAGCATAATGACATGCATATTATATGAGGTGCACCTCCCCACACCACTCTAGATCGTAAAGCCAGTCCTTGGACCATAGAGGGAGTTACCCTCTATTCTTCTAAGGTGAATATTATTGTCTATCACTCAAGAACAACCTATTTATACAATGAATCTTGATTGGGTTTACAAAAGAAATTGATGGTGCATACGGTTCATTTATGCTCCATAAAGGGGTTTGAAATGATGTTGTAATTAAGATGAAATAACTTCACACACTACAGACTACACATTCAAACTAAATAGTGTTTTCAAGGTGACTTAATCGCAACACCATCATTTGAAGTAGAATGTAAGATTATGAACATACCAAGGAGAACGTAACATATCATTCGTTCCATCAAGAGCATGTTTATAATAAACATAAAATCAAAGGGCAAGCTAAACATAGATCCTTTGATTCATCCAACACAGTGGAAGAGATATATTCAAAGAGAAGAACCATAATAACATGTACACGATTTGTTGCTTCAATCTAGTGGAAAAATGCCTCAGTCCTGATCTTATTCAACAATCTCATAATATATCTTTAATACAGTAGAAAAAACACCAAAAGGGACTCTTCAATCTTGGCCCTAGGTTTATTACTCATCTTTCCAATGAAATACTTCATGTCATGATTATAATGGGAAAAGAATAATACAAGAAGAAAATGGTAAAACTGATGTTGTAGATCTCAAAAACTTAGTCCAAATTTTGGCAGCATACTGATATACAAAATTTCCTGATACTTTTTATGAAGCTTCTTGCTTCCCTTTATGCCTTGATGTGTCCATGATAGCTCATCTCGATTCAATCTATCATGTATGGATGAAATGATCGGCATGCTTGAGGATATGCACTGTAGAGGGAGAGTTGTTGTTTCACAATGATCACTGATTGAAAATTGATGATTTGTCCCCCTCCTTCATGTCCCATTTGATTCATTGGTTTACTGTTAAAATATTATGAAAGTGATTGAAACTTGGAGAATTACCTATTTTCTTCTTCACGATCCCCATCATCATTATTTATGCTCCTCTCCTTATCTAAATAACTACCTTTTGGTTTTTTTAGTGCTATTTTCTTTGGGGGGAAGTGGTTGGGAAGTACCCGAATGATCCGATGGTCTTTAGGCCAATGTTACAGTTGTTTCAGGCTCTCGACTCTGATTTCTTCTTACTACAAAATCGTGGAGGATACTCATGGGTATTACTATGTTGATTAATATTCCTACCTCTCTTTAAATTTATGAACACCTTATCCAATTTTGAATAAGGGGTATAACCGACCTCCTTGTGGTTTTGAATTGTCCTCCTTAGTAGGACCCATGTGGCAAAGGAAGGGCTCAACTAATTACATATTTCAACTATAGTAGGGATGGTTTTCTTATCTGGCACATTCACCAACCAAGGTATATCTTATTAGATTATTTTGTTATAGGAATCCTCCTTATGTAGGTTGAGCTTATCATCCCAAGGACAAGGTGGACCCTTATTAATCATTGTGCTAAAATCTGCCAAGAATGGTTGTATGAGAGTTTTTTATTCAACAAATTTATTCTTGGTTTTTCTTCAACTTTTAAACTTGTTGATGGAATTTTATATGTCCATGTAGACAATTGTCTTATCCCTAATGCTCAACATGCCTAGTTGTTGTGTTGAGAGCGTGTTTATAACTGTAACACACCCAATGTCACACTAAACTTAAGACACAATAATATTTTTTTTTAATAAAACATATATGCATAATAGGCACATGCATAATTTTTATATGCATTCTTATGGAAAATGCATATTAAAATGCGTAATAAATATAAGTAAAAAGTGGAAGCTTAAACTATTTCATAAAACCCATGCAATCTTATATCAAATGCATAACAAATAAAATCATATTAGTGGAAGCATAATTATCTCCATGTGTAGCACATTCCACACATATCAAATTTACACCATATTTAGTACCCATAATATATCTTCTATTAATATACATTAATAAACTAAGGTTTGGAAAGCAACACTTCCAATCCTTATAAATACTTTCCTAAAAACTGTGCATCAAACCTTTTGTTGAGAATTGCGCAGTAAAAACTTTTGCACTAAGACATGTGCAGTAAAAACTACCTACGCAGTAAACCTTTGTACTAAGACCTGTGCAATAAAGCTATCTGCATAGTAAAACTGACACAGTAAAACCTATCTGCACAGTAAATACTAACTTAAGGATTGTGCAATATGATTCACCAAAAATGCAAATATAGTTATATGCATAGTTATTCTTCAAATTATGAAATTCTATAATTTTCATTTTAACAATAACCCAAAATAGCCTCGGATGTAGGTGAGACTAGGAAAAGGTGATACGTGGCACTCGAGACACATGCAAGTCGGACTTGACGCATGTCATGAGTGCGATTTAATGAAGGCAAGTGGATGGGCCAGCTATCTAGCATGTTTGAGCATGTGGATGATATCTTCGATACTGAGTAGTATGAGCAAGCAGTAGAGGATGGTGATGGAAGATGAAGATGGTACGCAGATAGGGTGGTCGCAGTTGGATGCAATTATGGAAATTGGTGGGATTTGCACCAGAATTGAGGGGCGAAACGGGAAGGTCTTGTATCCATTTATGGCAATTTCCTCCTACGTCCCTGACATTTCTGTAAGTTGGTGAGATTTTTTTTTAATGGATGTAGTGGGGGATCAATTGGTCTTGAGAATGGAGGCATGAGTCTGGGCGATAAAAAGATGGAAGGTGGTGGAGTTTTGGGTGACGGGTTTCTCTATTTGTTTGCTGCCATCATCATGGATCCCGCGAGGACGTCGGGGAACCAGGAGAACCAGATTAAAAGAAGGGAAAGTCGTGGCCAAACTCGGGCGGTGCAGGCAGCATGGCACTATCGAGCATAAATTCCTCTGTCCATCAAAGTAGATTTGGAAATGATGGAGAACAGGGTATGGTGCAAGGTCTTGGAGAACCCATCGATGTTGGATGAAGCGGTGTTGGAAATCTGGATTCAAGACCTATGCTCGTCAAGGGATCTCAAGGACCTGTATGAGAAAACTATAATGCTTTACTAGGTCATAAAAGGTCTTTTGAGTCGCATGCTCTTAAAACGTGAGGAGAAGCAGGGTGGGGATCACATCCCTTTGGCCTTCTGGAAGGAATCGTATGTTGATACATGTCTCCTCCACATGAAAATTGATGCAATCGGGAAATAATTGGTTGTCCTGTATCTTCCAAAGATGGGGATTTTTTCATCTGGCACAGTGGTGGACTTGCAGGAAGGTGGGAACAATGGTGGAGCAAAAGGCGGGAATGGTGGTGGAGTAGAAGGCCAGGAGGTAAATCCTTTGTTTGTTAAGAACCAATAGTCGTAACGCTCGGGATCTGGTAGGTTTCTGTTGCAATTTTATTTTTGTTACCTTGTTATATCTCTGGGGAGGGGTCATGCTTTATACGAACCAGGGGGTCTAGTAATAGCTCACCAGCGTAGCAGAAAATAACTATGTTAAGTCTGTAGGATTTGTTTTGTTTTGTTTATGTTCTTGGGATTTTTGGAAATAAATGGTTGAATGTATGCCTTGTTTTCTCCTTCGGGGGAGGGGCCCTAGGGATGATGCTTTGTAGAATTATCAGACTGCTTAAATGTTTTTTCAAACCCAGTGAGAGAAAGGTTGAAGACCCTTGGCTGTAATTTTTGTATACCTTGTTAATATAAAGTTTACTTATTTACAAAAATAAAAAAACCCAAAATATTCTTAAAATTTACTGCACAGTAAGTTATGTGCAGTAAGAACTATGCATTAATCATTAATTGTGTAGTAAATACTAACTTAAGACCTGCACAGTAATATTCACAAGAAAATGGAACAAATGCTAATAAATCTATATGCATAGCTAATCCTTAAGTTATGCCTTTTCCCCAAATTATTATAACAAGGAAAAACATTAATCCAACATATTTACTAAGTAAGAACTATGTCATAGTGTGCACTATGGTTCTCATAAATTATTTATGATAATAAGTACTAATCTTTTTAATGTGAGGAATGCAATAACCAATTCTTTACCAATCCAACCCATGGCATTTTGCTTGATTTAGCCTGTGGTTTTCAAAACAATAATACCATTCATGCAAGGAGTAATAAATAAGGCTAAATCTAAGCTTTGACATAAACATGATTTCTACTTTGAATAAACCAATTCAACGTGCGGTTTTTGAAATACAAAATACCATCCATTGCAAATTCCACTTGTGGTTTTCAAAACCACCAAACTATCCAATGCAAGGCATAATAAACAAGCCTTAGCATATGGTAATTGTTTGTATTCAAACTATCAATCATAATGGGTCAAACCCATCTTCAACATAAATATTTAAACTTCTTTAAATAATTATTTCGAACAAGTTCATTTATCTCTTTAGAAATTATTTTCTCCCATTTATATGAAAAATAAGAGTTAAAACTCTTCAACATATTTTAACACACATTTCATTTGAACTGGAAGTAACTAGTAATCACTATACAGAATTATTATGACAAATATTTAATCATGAGAAGCATCCAAGTTATAGAAGAAATATAATAGAAATGAATAGAATTTCAACTTAGTTATCCATTCATAAACTTTCCCTCTCGCGAATATAAATTTTAACAATATACTGGGTAGTAAAACTTGCATCCATTCCATATACAGGAATTCAACCTAGCAACGCATGAACCAATTCTTTAGATTCACATTTCAGAAATTTAAAATAGAAAACCATGGAATTGTTTTATCATTCATCAAATAAATATTATTGAGAAATTAAAATATCATTTCCAGAAATTAAAACTTATCCACAAAATACAGGAAATGGGAAACTGACTATGTGTGACGCACGCTCCACCCAACCATAGGTAATTGTGTTCATTCATCTCTCAACAGAACACCACCCCTGAGTTGGGACTTGTGAATTCATAGGAGACTCTCCCCTTAACCCGAATTTCATTCCAAAACGAGAATTATCACTCGGCAATCCTCACAATTCACAGGGATTTAACACAGGTTTATAGGCATCCAGGAAAATAAGTTATAGTCAATTCCATGCCAAACCACACAATTCCCATTCTTGCTTCCTTCCAATCACACCACAATGAAAACCCATCACCGCTTAACCAGTACACAGGAATTCCACCATAATGGTTCATGCACAATTCACCATTTCATTGACCATAACCCAACAATCAATCACAGATTCATTCCACATCAGGAATTATCACTCGGAAATCCTCACAATTCACAAGGATTAAACACAGGTTAAAAAACATCCGGGAAAATAAGTCACAATCAATTCCATGCCAAACCACACAATTCCCACTATGGCTTCCTTCCAATCGCACCACAGTGAAAACCCATCAGTGCTTAACCAATACAAAGGAATTCCACCAAAATGGTTCGGGGAGAAAACGAATTTAGCCATTATCATTCATAAATTTGTTCAGAGGTTCTGGTTCACCTCCACCCAATCTCAGATAATCACTTCTCCTTCTTTGTTTTCTCAGACCTTACTTGCACACACCATTCTTTTTCCAAGATGAAGGAATATTGAAATTTCCATTTGCATGCATTAGTTTTATGCATGGAAAAATGGAACCACATGGGTTCTCCAAGAGACCCACATTTCCCCTTTTTTATTATTTCTATTTTTCTATTTTCAAATAAAAAAACATATAAGCTCTCCCCCTAATTCCACTTAAACCATAATCATGATTTAAAACAAGTTTTAATTTAATTGAATGGGATTAAGGCTTAATCATGACTTCGGATAATTTTCAAGGGTCTAAAGGATATAAAAGGGTCATGGAATATTTCCCCCCTAGGACATTCTAACCCCCTTATTGTCTCTAGTGAATACACAAGTCCTCGATCTCTTCAGCGTACTGCCTCGGCACAGCCAGTTGTGGATTTTTTTTATTAATAATGTCAAAATACACATTTGTTCTACCATACAGGGATTTGCATATCAATATTTAAATCATACATATGATCAGTCTGGGGGTATCATACAGGGGTATTACAATAACCCCTTTTGCCACTTTAGCTATATTATACCTAGTTAGAATATCGTTCTTTGTATCGCCAAGGTATTTGGATACTTCCTTATGTAAAATATTGAATTCCAAATAGAATTGGAGATAGTCTCTAATTGAAGGGAAGTTCTGTGAGACATACCCACAAACATAATTCTTTATATCTTGGAGGGTTTGAACCATTATTTCCTCGATAAGGGATTCTTCTTGTATGGCTTTCTAGGTTTCTATTTCCTCCCTTAGCTTTGCAATTTCTACCCTCTCCATATGAACCTTCCTTGTTGCTTCATCCAAATTTTTCCCTTGTGTTCTCAACTTTTATTTCCTCTTCTTGGTGAGCTCCTTAGCTTTAACTACATTCATAACACTATCCCCAACCTTAGTCCTCAATTCCCTCACTTCTCAATTTGGCTACTCAATTCTAGATTCCAATTGTGATATTGAGTTGGTGAATAGCATTTGTTGAATTCTAGAAGAGGCCAATGTTAGTTCCTTGTGGAATTTTGTAAGCTCGTACCTTAGGGAGTCAATGGTAGTATTGGCATCTTCTAATTTGAAATTTAAGTCACCCTTAGAGCCACGATCAATTTCCATCTCATTAATTATGTTTTCTATTATTTGATTATGAGTTGTGACATTAGCATTCTCCCTTCTCATGAAATTTACATCTTCATCCAACCTTTGTTGTTCATACAACATTTGTTGTGTGACCAGCATGGCTTGGGCCATTTTTGAGCCTTCTAGAGCTTTAATTTTCTCATCCTTCTCTCTTAAGAGAGTGATTGTATCATTAGCCTCTTGTTTCCCTTTTTCTATGGCCTAGAGGTGGTCCTATAATTGTCCTCTCATCCTCTAATTCCTTCACCCTAGCATTCAAGAATTGATTTTTGATGGTGATGGAATCTAGCTGCTTTTTGTAGTCTCTATTGGAGGAGGTTGCCTTGAGATAATTATTGTAAACAATGTTGGTTGATCCTAGGGCCATAGAAGTCAGCTTCAGGTGAGATACCAACTAGGTCAAAGGTCATCTAAAAATATTTTTAATCCCGAGGTTTCATCTCCTTGTGTTTCTTCTTCACTAGTTGTTCCAAGGTAGTTATAAACAATTGTCAAGTGACAAAATCATACCTTAGTAGGATTCTAGTCCTTGCCTGAGCCTCCATGATATTTGTAGGCGACATTCCCTATTGAGATTCAACTCTCTTCTTTTGTTGTTTTGTTAACATTTCTAATGGTCATAAGTATCCATTGGTTGAATGACACCAACCCAGGAAATCCGGTGTCCTATAGAAGAAGGACATCAGAACAAGTACTTGGTGTGGTGGTCCCTTCAAAAGTTGCAACAACAAATATGTTAGTCAAATTGGGAGAAGTGTGAGGAAATAAAGTTGGAGGGAATAAAGTATTCCCCTTGTCGAGCACCATTTGATTCAATCCCTTCTTTCCCCGTGCTCTTGGATAATAGTGGGGTATCCTGCATGATTTTTTCCATGGATTCTTGACTTGGGGACCTTATTTTCATTTTCTTTTTCTCGATATCTTCTTACACAAGCCAATCATCCATTTTCATTTTCCCAACCTACCTGATGTTAGTGAGAATTTCCTCTAATCAAGGTGATGGAGATTTTTCTTTCTTTTATCGGGGACACTCTTCAATCATCCCTTCCTCTTCTTAAGGTTGTTCCCTAATGAATCATTTTTCTCCTTGAGGTTGTTCTTCAATAATTATTTCTTACTCTCTCGGATATTTTTCTTCAGGGATTCTCTCTTCCTCTCTTGGAGGTTATCACTTAACAATGATCTCTTCCTTCAAAGGTAATTTCTTTGCTAAGATTTTTTTTCACTTGATGTGGGGATATAACTCCTTTGGTCAAATCCTAGGGGAATAATTTCTTGCATTTGAGAGTCCTTTGATGAGGTTGGTGCTAAAGAGGTGCCTTCCTCTATTGTTGGTCTCATTGTTGAGTAATATGGACCGGTGGGTGAAAGTAGACTGCAAATCAACTTTCTCAATCCAAGGAATTCCTAGTTCAACCCCCAACCCCAATCCATTAGGCCTTTATTCAACTGTTATGGGATTATTGATCCCTTGGCCCTCCTTCCCTAGCCCATTTTCCTATGAGTACCCCATGGATTGCATTATGGGGAGTGCCTTACGGCGAGGCAAGGGATTTGTTTGTGTTTTTGTACTGGAGGCTCATTGGTCCACTCCTTTGCCTTCTTCACCACTTCCTACGTTGGTACTAATTGTACCATCGTCTCCATCCTCATCCTTCCAAGCTCATCTTCATCATCATCATGGATATCATCACATAATTTGTTGAATATTTCATCTTCAAGGTGGTTGGGGTAGGTACATATTCCTTATCCATGTACCTTCTCATTTTCCACCATGATCCTCTCTTATACTTGTTGAAGATATCTTGGTTAAATTCAACAACCTTATTTTGTGGGGTAGCTTCAAAGGCCATGTCGTTCTTGGTAACCATGGCTCTCTCTTACCTGTAAAAGGTGTAATATGCAAGGGCTTACCAGACTTCTAGAGTGGGAGATGGAAAGGCTTGCTCTACTACTTTATGAGGTTCAACTTTACCCCTCAAAATAGCTTCAACCTCTTCATGATATGACTCCTTGTTTGTCACTTTTTCAATTTTTGGCCTAGTCTTATGGTCTTGAGTATTTGGTAGCTTCCTCCCTTTCTCTTCCCCAATTATCAAATGGGGTTCATATCTCCATGGATGAGCTAGAGGTATATCAAGCCACTTCAAGACCTCAAATGCCTCTTTGATGCCTCTTATGTAAACAAATGCATAGCCCCTAATTTATAATGGGAAGGACAACATGCCCTTCTTCTTGTTGTAGTGTCCCTTCCAAGGAAATCCCTCGAATTCACCTTGTTTTGACTCTAGGGTTTTGTTTACAACTGGTTCCAAATACCTCCAAATGATTTTGAATTTGGGGAGGAAGGTATTGATGGGTAATAGGACATATTAAAAAACCTATCAGACATCCAAACAACTGATATACCCATACATGATCTGCAAATTGCATGGGAAGAAGTTTCGGAACAAGACTAGTTAATTTGAGAAGTGGAGATCCCCCCTAGGTCTACCATTAGATGCTCTTCCAAACATTGTACGGCCTTCACTGATTCTTGGTATGAGACTTGGATCTATTATAGGACATTAGGAACAATGTATTTGCAACATTATATTTTGTTCTAGGGTCGAATTGGCATCCTAATGAACATGAGCTTCTAGAGTCTAGTTTTTGAGGTGAAATTGGTGGGCAAGGAGTCTCGAATTTATTCATAAACCATAGTAACACTTAAAAGGTTTGCACACATCATTTGGGACATCAAAGTAACTTCATATTCAGCTCATAACATGATAAATAATAGCAAACTCTGATATAAAACAAGTACAATACCATTCCAAAATCACTAAGCAAATGTTATGGGGAAAATGGCTCGAATCTCTTCCTTGAATGTAAATATCACTTGAAATACATAGTGTTTCGAGTTGTGGCTCTCATGATATGAATATTACAGATATATATAGTAGCTAAGATTTCAATGAATTCTAAATAAAAATCCTTCACTAACCATATGCAACAACAAGTGCGCTATGAAAAAGCTAGGGGGAAAATGGCACCATTCTTACATTCTTTGGCATTTATACATAGTTTCACTTGGATATTCGACCTGAGGTTCATATGAGCATAAAATAAAAAGTTCAGGCATCACATTAAAAATAAATGGGGCCCCTTGGACTTCCCCAAAGAGAACATCATCTCACCATGTGCGCCCTTCCTCCAAGAGCAAGAATATGAAGAGAAAAGTGAGAGAGATGTGGGAACAAGTTGAAGAAGAAATGGTCACGAGCATCCCTGTAGCTTCAACCTGTAGCAAATGAATTCATTACAGCTCCAAATGAAAGGTCTGAATGGCCTCTCCAATTTCCAATTAGGATGGGAATCTTGCACCCTCGAAATCGGTCCTAAGGCAAGATCAAGAATAAACATTCAACTTGCATGGACAAGATATGCTCTCCAATTTTCAAAATGAGAAATGATCAAAAGCTAGTCTCCTTCTTTCTTCTTGTCTTTTATTAACATCCCAAGGCTTCCTTATCTCCAATTTCATCCAATAGACTCATCCCAACTTGAATTAGGGAGAGATTCCCATGAATGCCACTTGTCCAACTTTTCCTAGCTCTCCTCTTCCATCAATTCAAATGGGGGAACCTTGGCTGCCATAACTCCCCTTGTGCACACTCTTGGGGGATATTTTTATCCCTGACATGTCATATATTTCAGATGTCAGCAATCAGGTCTGAACTTTGTCATAAGTGTCATAGAATATTCATCATTGTTGTCATAAGAGTTAGGGAATCTAGCTCAAAGTGTCACAATTCTTCTAAGATGCATCTTCCTCTTCCATGGGAGTTACTCTTACACTCCAATTCGACCTTACATGATTCATTCCACTAATAATACCTCTTAAACTCCCCCAAGTATGTTACCCTTCATCTTGAACTCGAATTGGTGAGAGAATCATGCCAAGTGTAGTGGGGAATATTGCCACATGTGGGTCCCGCAACCTCTTATGTGTCCTCATGATCCAAGTCCACCTTATTTTATTATTGTTATTATTTAATTGACCCCCTTTAATGTGAATTTGTAATTCTAAGGTAATTTTGGGTCTTGTAGCTCCTTTACTCCAACTTTTAATGCTTCCACCCCCAACCTAGGGAACTAGTAGATTCCTCCATGATAGTTCATTTGGATGGGAATATTACAAACTTTGAATTGGGAATTTCCTCTTAATGTGACCCACCTTGTCCCTTTGGATCTAATTTTACATTATTACTATCTTGGACATCATGCTTGGCAATTATTTGACCCTTAGCATCAATTTGACAAACTATCATGAATATGGACAAGGGCTTAGGCCATTGTGACCCAATGAAAAATTTGGGGACATGACAAATCCTCCCCTACCAATATTGCTTGTCCTCAAGTAATTTCAAACATGGATGTTGAAGAACCTACTTTCTTTCCAAAACTTTGCTTCCGAAACTTCCCTTCTAAAACTTTGAGTAGTGGCACTCATGCACTACAATTGTGCGTTTCCAAAAGCAAGGAGATGTGGGTTTTCTTTTTCATATTGATATCCCCTGTGACATCACCACTAAACACCAAAATATTAATTAAATCCATCAAACACAAAATTTTCACAATTACTCTTTACCTCTTTCATATTTTGGAAACCTTTTCGGATACCACTGTATAATTCTTTGAAGTTGCCACTGAGTTGCCCAACTTTGAGTCTTCAAGATTGCATGAAAATTTTAGAGAGGAACCACCATGCTTATTGCTGCACTACTCTGATTATAATCACCTTATTAAGTGGGGACCCAATCTCCCATACTACTTGTTTCCCCAAAAAATTGAAACCAATGAGACTACAATTTATCCCAGGGTCCCATTGCTTTTATTGCACTCCAACAATTTGGAGTGCTCTCCAACCCATACCATCAGGCAAGAGAATTCATGGATCCCATTTCCCTGTATGCATTCTTCCAAACATCATAAGTACAAAATATAGATCATCAAAGTACATAACAACATAATAAAAATGTACATCAAGGAGGCGCCTCATCAAAGAATCATGCAAGTGCTTATACCTCCAAGTAAGTAGACCACCATTTTCCAAGTGCATACAAGCATCAAGTGACCAATCAAATCTGCTCCAATGGCATAGGTGAGGATCACATGTCCTATAATGCTGCTCCAAAAGGATGTAATATGCATCAAAATAATCAGCCATGTGTTCTTTCATCCAAGAAGTGAATGAAGAATCTCCACTAAAATCTGAACCAAGTAGGGAGCAAAGAAAACAATGAGCCTTCAAGGGGCTCACAGAAGTACCATTTGTGCATCCATGAATATGTGTATCATCAAGAAATATCAAAGTATGTTGTTTCCAATAAGAATTTTCTCCAATCATATATCTCTTCACCCAAGTATTGGATGAATTTCCTCCAACATCAATTGAACTAAGAAAGGAGCAAGGAAAATCATGAGTCTTCAAGTGACTCAAGTGAACATCATAGGTGCATCTATGTAGATGTGTACCATCATAAAGTAACAAGGGATGCTGCTGCAAATGAAAAAAATAAATTGCTCTAGTCATGTCATCTTCAAAAGGGGAGATAGGATTTTTATACTCCTCATGTGGCACCTTAAAAAAGAAACATTTCACCCATACTTCATTAGGATGAATGCTGCAAAATATGGAAGTGTAGGATGTAGGAGAATGAACCAACTCACCCAAATGATCAGAAAATGCAAAAGTGTCATCATGTGAAGGCTCCATAAAGGTAGGATCATGCACCTCCCTCAAAAGTGCAAAACTTTCCTCATAGATTGGTTCCAAGGTAGTGGAATCATACACTTCTTCAAAAACTGTGTAACCATTTTCAAGAGGCAACTCAAGTTCCTCTTCCACCACAACAAGTGCTTGGTTCTCATCAAGCTTATCTTCAAACACATCAAGCACCTGCAAGTTACCATGTTTTTCATGATCCATCATGCCATGAGAACCCTCCAAGCAATCTACCAATTGATAATCTAAAACATAGGAGGAAGAACAAGTATCTTGAAACCTATCAAGAAGTTGTTCATTTTGCATTTTGAGCTTATGAATATCCTCATTATTCTTCAAGTATTCTCCATGTAACCGTTCATTAAGCTCAACCAAATTGTTTCTATCAAAAAGCAAAGACATGATGTTACCTTCGATGTTGCACATTTCTCTTTGAATCTTCTCCATGTCTTCAAGGAAGGATGGGTCCTTCAATGAAGAAACTCTCTAACAAGAATTTGACACCAATGCTTGAGTGTCATAGAGTGTGCTAAGGGTCTCTTGAATCTTTTTTTCATTCATCTTTTATGACCCGTCAAGAAAAAGAGGCTCTTGTAGAGGGACCTCCTCTTCTTTATACTTTCTTCTTGGACCAACTTCAATAAGCTCAAGTGGTGATGGGGAAGTTGATTCTTCAACTGATACAAGGCCTTCATTTTCATGCTTAATGGAAATTTGGCTTGCAACAACACTTTCAAAAGTGATCTCTATGTCACCAGCATAGAGGTGTGAGCACACATCAGTAGGTACTCCTTCATAGTTCGAGCATCCATTAGTAGATGCTCTTTGATTCATGTCCAAGGTAGAGTGTGTCTCAGAATGATCTTCAGTATTTTCAATGGAATATTTTTCATGCTCATGTGATGTTTCTTCATATTTTTCAAAGTCACTTGAGAGTGATTTTTGATCCTCTTCATGTAATGCTTCTTCTACTTCACCACCTTCAAAACTAGGTGGCTCATGGGTCTCCTCATTTTCACTCAAACATATATGAGTTGCTCTCCAAGGTATTTTGCAAGAAGGGAATAGACCTTTCTTCACTAACTCCACATCTTCATTTTTGTGCTTATTTTCAAACACCCAATCAGCAAATCCTTCAAAAGGAATGGCCTTTTGTGTATCTCCCTTATACAGATCAAGATATGCCTGATATTGTTGGGGCAAGGTTTTACATGTTGCTCTCAATATTTGTAATTCATTCATAGAATTATCCTTTGGTAGTGTGACACACTCATATTCATTAGACTCAAGGTCATAATAATAACCCTCATTCCTTATGAAATTGTAAGAAGTGATGCATGATGGCACCTCTTCCTCATACCATTCACATTCTTCTTGATATTGCTCATAAGCATTGTACTCATAGGAGTCATAATAATAGTAATACATGGCTGAAAATTATTATTCAATGGATGATATTAATGCACAGGTTGAAGCACCATGCTATGATACCACTGTAGTGTCCCTTCCAAGGAAATCCCTTGAATTCACCTTGTTTTGACTCTAGGGTTTTGTTTACAACTGGTTCCAAACACCTCCAAATGATTTAGAATTTGGGGAGGAAAGTATTGATGGGTAATAGGACATATTAACACACCTATCAAACATCCAAACAACTGATATACCCATCGATGGTCTGTAAATTGCATGGGAATAAGTTTTGGCACAAGACTAGTTAATTTGAGAAGTGGAGATCCCCCCTAGGTCTGCCATTAGATGCTCTTCCAAAAATTGTACGACCTTCACTAATTCTTGGTATGATACTTGGATCTTTTATAGGACATTAGGAACAATATATTTGCAGCATTATATTTTTTTTAGGGTCTAATTGGCATCCTAATGAACAACAGCTTCTAGAGTCTAGTTTTTGAGGTGAAATTGGTGGGAAAGGGGTCTCGAATTTCTTCATAAACCATAGTAACACTTCATAGGTATGCACACATAATTTGGGCCATAAAATTAAATTCATATGAATCTCATAACATGATAAATAACTCAGCAAACTCTGATATAAAACAAGTACCATTCCAAAATCACTAAGCAAATGCTATGGGGAAAATGGCTCGAATCTCTTCCTTGAATGTAAATATCACTTGAAATACATAGTGTTTCGAGTTGTGGATCTCATGATATTATTATTACAGAGATATATATCAGCTATCATTTCAATGAAGTCTAAATGACAGTCCTTCACTAACCATATGCAACAACAAGTGCGATATGCAAAAGCTATGGAGAAAATGGCACCATTCTTACATAGTTTGGCATTTACACATAGTTTCACTTGGATATTAGAACTGAGGTTCATATGAGCATCAAATACAGAGTGCAGAAATCACATTACAACTAAATGGGGCCTCTTGGACTTCCCTAAATAGAACAACATCTCACCATGTGCGCCCTTCCTCCAAGAGCAAGAATATGAAGATAAAAGTGAGAGAGATGTGGGAACAAGTTGAAGAAGAAATGGTCACGAGCAGCCCTGTAGCTTCAACCTGTAACAAATGATGTCATTGACGCTTCAAATGAAAGGTATGAATGGCCTATCCAATTTCCAATTAGGATGGTAATCTTGCACCCTCGAAATTGGTACTAAGGCAAAAAGAATAAACATTCAACTTGCATGGACAAGCTATGCTCTCCAATTTGCAGAATGGGAAATGATCAAAATCTAATCTCCTTATTTATTATTGTCTTTTATTAACATCCCAAGGCCTCCTTAGCTGGAATTCCATCCAAGAGACTCATCCCAACTTGAATTAGGGAGAGATTCCCATGAATGCCACGTGTCCAACTTTTCCTAGCTCTCCTCCTCCATCAATTCGAATGGGGGAACCTTGGCTGCCATAAATCCACTTGTGCGCCCTCTTGAAGGCTATTTTTATCCCTGACATGTCATATATGTCAGATTCCAACAATCAGGTCTGAACTTTGTCATAAATGTCATAGAATCTTCATCATAGTTGTCATAGGAGTTAGGGAATCTAGCTCCAAGTGTCACAATTCTTCTAAGATGCCTCTTCCTCTTCCGTGGGAGTTACTCTTCCACTCCAATTCGACCTTACATGATTCATGCCATTAATAATACCTCTTAAACTCCCCCAAGTATGTTACCCTTCATCTTGAACTCAAATTGGTGAGAGAATCATGCCAAGTGTAGTGGGGAATCTTGCCACATGTGGGTCCCACAACCTCTTATGTGTCCTCGTGATCCAAGGCCACCTTATTTTATTTTTGTTATTATTTAATTGACCCCCATTAATGTGAATTTGTAAGTCTAAGGTAATTTTGGGTCTTGTATCTCCTTTACTCTAACTTAATGCTTCCACCCCCAACCTAGGGAACTAGTAATTTTCCTCAATGATAGTTCATATGGATGGGAATGTTACAAACTTTGAATTGGGAATTTCCTCTTAATGTGACCCACCTTGTCCCTTTAGATCTAATTTTACATTATTACTGACTTAGACATCATGCTTGACAATTATTTGACCCTTAGCATCAATTTGACAAACTATCATGAATATGGCCAAGGGCTTAGGCCATTGTGACCCAATGAAAAATTTGGGGACATGACACTTGCTTTTATGAAATGCAGTTCATCGACTTCAGCCATTTGCTTCACATACTCATTATAAATACTTGGGTGTGAGAAACTTATGCATCTAGCGAGGGGCAAATCTGGTCCCATACAATCTGATGACTATGAATTCAACCCCTAGGAACCAATATCCCCTTTTTGTAGCCTCTCCTAGCTTTAAATAAGACATAATATCAGCAGACATCCTTCTTGGTTCTTCTCCCAGAATTAGGAAATAGACCCTATACATGAATCTAGACACATATCTAAGGAAATAATCCCCATGTCCTCCCATTTTAACCCAAGGAATCCAATCATATCTTCTATTGGGGTTTCCTTTTGATGTCATTTACAACCTGATGTCCTTAAGAATATGTGCATGTTGATGAATGAATAGGTATACCAGGTAAGAAGGGTACCTAAATACCCCATTGGTTGAGAAATCAACCAATTGGGACCTCATCCCTACATCAATAAATTTTGCATATCTGAAGCTAGGGGCTTCCTTTGAATTGTACATATATACCAAGGTTACCATCTCCCCATCTATGTCTTTGTCGGTATCTCTTTCCATAATTAAGGTGAACATTGAGAAACATTATTGGGCCCAGGGGGAAATCCTTTGAACTTCGATGGGGTAAGGGGGACTTCTACTTGGCCTTGGGTGTATTTCAATTTGGAAAATATCCTGTCCCTCTGAGCTTGATTCATTTTCTTGTATAGCTTAGTCTGCACCTCGTTTGACAAGAAGAAGTTGCCTAGGGAAGTGCCTAAAATATGAGTTATAGAAAGGGTAGTGATGTGTATTCGGGTGGTTCAGTCATCTAATATTGTAATATAGGATAGAGGGCTAGTATTATTTATCACACAGTTCCAATACCAGGGAAAAGTTGTTATGCCAAGCGTAATGCCCATAATGTGCTCCTTGTACATAGGGAGAGGAATTTTTTATAGGTTGAGACTATTGATTGCTCGAGGGAAGCACCGATTGTATGAGAGGTAGCAATTTGGATGAATTCATCCATGAAAGAGGGACTCTATGAAGAGGAAACATTGCTAATATCTAATCGAGTGGATTGGGATGAAAAGTTGTTAGAGGTAGCTTTGTTGGTTTTAGTCATGGTTACGGGGGAATTGAGTACAATCGAGGAACTGGTATGGAATACAAAAAGGAGAAAAGTAACGAGATTGTCGATCTTCAAATTAAAATTGAATTTTCCTATCTCTAAGAGGACTTACCTAGCTTCTCTAGTGGATATACACAACAGTGAGGCTGTGAATATGCAGTTAGGGAGGTCTTGGAATGAGATGATGTCTCTTTACGAATTTTGCATGTTCTTCTATGGGATAAGCATTCTATGAGTTTGCTTGGGGATTCAAATACACGATAGAATGAATAATTTAGGATTCATGTGTATTAAGCGATCACAAATCTTCATTGAAGGTCGAGGATCTAGCTCATTAAATTGCATTCATAGCTATAGTAGGGTGGAGCCATTGCCTTTTGTCTAAGTTGGTGGGCCACATGGTAGCCCCTAATTGGTTATTGTGAGGTAGACTCGACCAAGCTCGCCCCACCTCTCTTATTATTAGCGTGTATGACTCATTCTAGATTTGGCTTATGTGGCAAGGTGGGTCCCCAAAGAGTCCCCCATATTATTTGTGTTTTGGCTATAATCTGGACCATTAATCTTATAGGGGGAGAATATTTGAACCATTGATATGAGATGGGCCACATGTCTAGATTCATTTTATTCATGGACAAGGATATCACTGACATCCCTTTCCAAGTTGGAGGACCACATGGTAGAATTCAATTGGTCACCTAAAAGTTGATTGGACTAAACCTACACCATAATTTGCATCATTGGTAAATTAGTTGTTTATATTCCAGCTGAGGTGGCATGGAGGCTCTTAGAGGAATCTCCTTTTTTCCTCACTCATGCAAAAGGTAGTTGGCCTCCCCCCTGGGCAAATGGTTGCGATCAATTCGCACTTTTACAAAGATTATATATGCATCGTTCATGAGGGGGTCCCTCCATTTATCCACCCAAACACGTTGATGTGTGTGAATGGCCAGGATCAAACACCAAAAGTTGCTTGATTATATCTAGACCATTGGCAAGGAACTCCTCCAAAGTACTACTTGATCATGTTCATTCCTGCATATGGCTATGATGTTACGTGAGAAGTTGCGCGTTTGAATCCTAGCCATTTGTGGAGGACTCCCCTCAATCATCTCTCACACATGTATTGGTTCATGCATGGCTAAAATTAATTCGGGGAAAGTTGCACGACGAATCCACACCATTCGGGGAGGACCCCTTACCATTACTACCCGATCATGTGCATGCCCATGAACGATTATGATTAAAAGTTATGAGTTGCTTGATGCATCTAGGCCATTTATGAGAGACCCTTTCCTGTTACCTCTCATGCATGTATTAGTGCACGAATGACTGAGATATGATGCTTGTGATTTGCAGGATAATCTATACCATTTGCAAGGACAATTTGTTCATGTTTCTTCTTCTCTATGAGTACATTGGCCTTCAAGAATTTGAGTGAGGGTGATAGGTTTGTTCAAGGGAACAACATCATGCATAGTTGTACATTCAATTAAGCAAATGCAATAGAGATTAAGCATGGCATTTCACAGCAAGCACTTATCCTTGAAAATATCTTCCAAACCAACTGTGGACGAAGGATGTTCCACCTAGCCTTAAGCTCTCTATCAAGACTTGCATATCTTTGACAAAGACCACCCCCGATCTGGGGTTGTCATTCCAAAAGGAGTGAACTTCCACCTCTTTTCTTCTCATCCCATCCACACTCAACCCATAGCACTACCTCACCCAATGGCACCTATCCTCTACCCAAGTGGTGCAGAAACCCCCTCCATAGTTGACCCTAACCCCTCATTCATTCCCCATCATCTTGCATAATTCCAAGGAAGGTACCCCCATCTCTATAGGGAAGTCCCTTAGGTTGTCCCCTCCCCTTCTTACACTCTAGCACAGGCGAGCCAAGAAGTCTCAATGACAAGGCTCTAAGGATGTCACACCGCAAGCCACATTTCCTAACCTCTAGGAACCAAGCCCAAACACAAGTTTATCATGATAACTACGCTATATTTTATCATGGTGGACTCATGTGATCTTCACAATGGCTTCCCTGACTGAGCAATACAATATGATCTAATTCCCTGGAATCATATGCATGAGAGCATAAACCTTTTCCTTCACAGTCTTAGCCATTCGAAATATCCTAAACAGGATGATTTAATAGAATGAATCCCACAAAATGATCTCCCAAATTAGAATGAATGATACAATGACTGAATCCTCCACAAGATATACACATGACAATATTGTAATGTCACTTGTTAGGAATTTTATTAAAATGGCATTTTTTCACTTTTTTTCCCTAGTTACACCTTTGACTAGTTTTGAGCTCTAGATCCCCAAATTGCTCCCAAATCTTCTGAAAAGGTATATGGATGATGTTAGAACATAAATATGTGTTTCAGGGATGCTTTTGGACCTTTAAAATACTTCTGCAAATCCTCTTTCAATTCTGGCCAATGTAGGGAACTTTACTAGTAATTAATTCCCTTTGACTAATATTGGTCTCTAGGTCTCAAATTGACTCCAAATGCCTTCAAATATTCAAGGAAGGTGTATGAATGATATTAGGACTTGAATATGATGTTCAGGGATGATATATGGCCACCAAAATACCTCTGAAAACTCTCTTAAGATTCTGGACCAAGTGTGCAATTTTACTAGTAATTTGGGGTTCAAATCCCCCTGGGGTAAGTACTGAAAATGGCTTCCCAAATGCCTCCAAACCCACTCAAATTTATGAACACAGGTATGGAATGTATTAAGGATGTTATTGAGGTCTCATGTGCACCATTAATTTATTATTATATCTGTTCCAACCCTCTCCCATTCAACTGCAAAAATCACCAATTAAACCCTTGGGGAAATGGCACTATTTATTCTCCCAATGCAATTAAACTGAGTAAAAATACTTCAAATGATTAAGTACAGTACATGAAACTTGTAAAATACATCCATAGCAATCCATTAATCACAAATTCATCAAAGAATGATCCATTCATTCGAAATCATCAGCATTACATTGGTTCACAACAAGATAGTGGGGAAATGACATTGTTCTTTCATTAAAAATTAGATTTATACATTTCTACTTGGAATTTCGACCTGAAACTTTCTAGAGATGAATAAAAGAGTATTTAATTCATATTAAAAAATAAATGGGGCATTATAAGCTCCCCCAAAGAGTACAATATCTCACCAAAACTGCCCTCCCTCAAGGATCAAGAATATGCCATCAAAACTAGAAGTGGTTGAAGGAGTGAGCTGCAATAGAAGAAACCATGAGATGCCCTATAGGTTACACCTGAAAATAAATACTCCATTAAAGCTCCAAATGAAATTTTTTAATGGCCCTTCCAATTACCAACTTGGATGGGAATCTTTCACCCTCGAAATTGGCTAAGGCAAGAAACTAGTCATCCACTAGCTCTCCCTCTGCACAAATGCAATTGAAAATTCTACAAATGATCAAAAGCTGGTTTCCTTCTTTGTTATTGAAATTTATAAACTTCTAATGTCCTCCATGGGTCGAATTCCTTCCAAGAGACTCATGCCAACTCAAGTTGGGAAGAGATTCCAAAGAATGCCACTTGTACAACAATTTCTAGTCTCCCACTTCCACCAAATCACATGTGGAAGCATCTTAGCTGCCCTAACACCATTGAGATCCATCTTGAAGTCTATTTTTAGCCCTGACATGTCATATATGTCATGTGTCAGCCTTCAGATCTGATTTGTGTCATAGGTGTCATAGCATTTTCATCATTGTTGTCATAGAGCTAGGGAATCTAGCCCAAGTGTCTCACTAGCTTCAAATTGCCTCTTCCTCTTCCATGGGAGTTACTCTTACTCTATATTTTGACCTAATTGACTCATGCCAAGTATTAATTACCTTATAACTCATCCCAAGAACATTAGGCTTCCCATGGATTCGAAATTGCAAGAAGAGGATGCCATGTGGCACATAAATTCTAGCTTGTGTGGGTCCCACTTCCTCCATGTGTCTTCATGATCAAATGCCACTTTGATTTTCACTTGTATATATTTATTTATCTCATTTATTAAATATTTATTCCATCCTAATGTTCCAACATCATTTATTATCCCCATTATTCCAAATCCCAAAGCTTCCACCCCAAACCTAGGAAACTAGTAATTTTCCTCCTTGGCAATTATTTGACCTTTAGCATCAATTTGACAAAATCTAATGAATAGGGGAAATTTTCTTAGGCCATTATGACCCAATTCCAAATTTGGGACATGAAAAATCCTCCCTTCCCAATAATGCTTGTCCTCAAACAATTTCAAACATGGGTGTTGAAGAACCTGCTTTCTGTATAATTCTTTGAAGTTGCCATTGAATTGCCCAACCTTGAGTCTTTGAGTTTCCGTGAAGATTTTAGAGAGGAACCACCATGCCTGCTGCTGCACTACTCTGATAAAAATCACTTTATTAAGTGGTAAATCCATCTCCCATACTGCTTGTTTCCCCAAAAAAATTGAAACCAATGAGATAAAAATTATTCCAGGGTCCCATTGCTTGTATTGCACCCCAACAATTAAAAGTGCTCTCCAACCCACACCATTAGATAAGAGGATTCCTAGATCCCATTTTCTTGTATGCATTCTTCCAAACATCATGAGTACAAAATCAAAGTACATAACAACATAATGAAAATGTACATCAAGGAGATGCTTCATCAAAGAGTCATGAAAGTGCTTATACCTCCAAGCAAGTAGACCACCATTTTCCAGGTGCATACAATCTTCAAGTGTCCAATCAAATCTTTTCCAATGACATAGGTGAGAATCCCGTGTCCAATAATGTTTCTCCAAAAGGATGTGATATGCATCAAAATAGTCAGCCATGTATTCTTTCATCCAAGAAGTGAATGAAGAATCTCCACTAAAATCTGAACCAAATAATGAGCAGAAAAAACAAGGAGACTTCAAATGACTCAAAGAAGTCTCACCCATACATCCCTGAATATGAGAATCATAAATATATAAGAAATTATGTGGCTTCCAAAAAAATGTTCTCCAATCATAAATCTATTCACCCAAGTGTTGGATGAAGTTCCTCCAACATCAAATGAATCAAGTGTTGAGCAAGGAAAACCATGAGTCTTCAAGTGACTCAAATGCATATAATAGGTGCATCCATGTAGATGTGCATCATCATAAAGTAACAAAGGATGCTGCTGCAAATGTGAATAAGAATGTGCTCCAACCATATTATCATAAAACGTAAATCTAGGAGTTCCATACTCCTCATGTGGCACCATCAAAAAGAACCCTTCACCCATTCTTCATTGAGACTAATTCTGTAAAACATGGAATTGTAGGATGTAGGAGAATTAACTAACTCACCCAAATGATCAAAAAGTGCAGAAGTTTCATCATGGGAAGGATCCATATGGGTAGTATCATGCAGATCCTTCAAAAGTGTGAAACCTTTGTCATAGATTGGTTCCAATGTAGAGGAATCATGCTCTTCTTTAAAAATTGCATAACCTTCATCAAGAGACAATCCAAGTTCCTCTTCCACCACATCAAGTGTTTGGATCTCTTCAAGTTCATCTTCAAACACATCAAGCACATTCATTTTTCCACATTTCTCATGATCCACCATGTCATGAGAATCCTCCAAACAATCTACCATTTGACAATTTGAAACATAGGAGGAAAAACAAGTATCTTGCAACTTTTCAAGAAGTTGCTCATTTTGAATTGTGAGCTTATGATTATCCTCATTATTCTTCAAGTATGCATCATGTAACAATTCATTAAGCTCAAACAAATGGTTTCTATCAAAAAGAAAAGACATGAAATTACCTTTGATGTGGCACATTGCTCTTTGAATCTTCTCTATGTCTTCAAGGAAGGATGTTTCCTCCAATGAAGTAGCTCTCCAACAAGAATTTGACACCAATGCTTGAGTGTCATGGAGAATGTTGAGGGACTCTTGGATATTCTTTTTATTCATCTTTAAGGACCCTTCAAGAAAATGAGGCTCTTGCAAATGAACCTCCTCATCTTCTTCATTTTTGCTTGGACCAACTTCATGAAGCTCAAGTGGTGATGGGGAAGTTGACTTTGGTTCTTATTCAACTGCTAAAAGGTCTTCATTATCATTCTTAATGGAACTTGTGCTTGCAGCAACACTTTCAAAAGTGATCTCTATGTCACCAACATAGAGGTGTGAGCACCCATCAGTAGGTACTCCTTCATAGTTTAAGCATCCATCAATAGATGCTCTTTGGTTCATGTCTAAGCTAGAAGGTGGCTCGAAATGATCTTCCATATTTTCAATAGAATCTTCTTCATGCTCTTGTGCCGTCTCTTCATTTTTCTCCTTCAATCAAGCTGATGCATTTTTCCCCTTGTTTTCCTTAAGATCAATATCTTTGGAATCTTTTTTTGATGAATTCCCAAAAGCTCTCCCCAAGTGGGACATTATTTCATGCACACATATATGATACTCACTCCAAGGTTCTTTACAAGAAGGGCATAAACCTTTCTTTACTAACTCCACATCTTCATTTTTGGGCCTATTTTCAAAAATATGTTTAGCATAGTACTCGAAAGACATAGCATTTTGTGTATTTTTGCTAAAAGCAAGATATTCTTGATATTTTTGATATTGTTGGGGCAAGGTTTTATATGTTGCTCTCCATCTTTGGAACTCACTCATAGAATTATCCTTGGTTGGTGTGACACACTCATATTCATCAAATTTAAAGTCATAAGGATAATCTTCCTTTCTCTTGAAATTGTAAGAAGTGTTGCATGATGCAACCTCTTCCTCGTACCATTCACATTCTACTTCATATTGCTCATAAGCATCTGCATATTCCTCATAAGAATTGTACTCATAGGATTCATCATAATAGTAAGACATGGATTCCAATTATTCTTGAATGTATGTACCTAATCCACAGGTGGAAAGACCATGCTCTGATACCACTGTAATGTCCCTTGTTAGGAATTTTATTAAAATGGCATTTTTTCACTTTCTTTCCCTAGTTAGATCTTTGACTAGTTTTGAGCTCTAGGTCCCCAAATTGCTCCAATTGCTCCCAAATATTCTGAGTAGGTAGATGGATTATGTTAGAACATAAATATGTGTTTCATGGATGCTTTTGGACCTTTAAAGTACTTCTTCAAATCCTCTTTCAATTCTGTCCAATGTATGGAACTTTACTAGTAATTTCCCTTTGACTAGTATTAGTCTCTAGGTCTCAAATTGACTCCAAATGCCTTCAAATATTCAAGGAAGGTGTATGAATGATATTAGGAATTGAATATGATTTTCAGGGATGATATATTGCCACCAAAATATCTCTGAAAACTCTCTTAATATTCTGGACCAAGTATGCAATTTTACTAGTAATTTGGGGTTCAAATCCCCCTGGGGTAAGTACTGAAAATGGCTTCCCAAATGCCTCCAAACCCACTCAAATTTATGAAAAGAGGTATGGAATGTATTAAAGATTTTATTAAGGTCTCATTTGCACCATTAATTGATTATTATATATGTTCCAACCCTCTCCCATTCAACTGCAAAAATCACCAATTAAACCCTTGGGGAAATGGCACTATTTCTTCTCCCATTGCAATTAAACTGAGTAAAAATACTTCAAATGCTTAAGTACAGTACATGAAACTTGTAAAATACATCCATGGCAGTCCATTAATCACAAATGCATCAGAGAATCATCCATTCATTCGAAATCATCAGCATTACATTGGTTCACAACAAGATAGTGGGGAAATGGCACTATTCTTTCATTAAAAATGAGATTTATACATTTCTACTTGGAATTTCGACCTGAAAATTTTTGGAGATGAATAAAAAAGTATTTAATTCATATTATAAAATAAATGGGGCATTAGAAGCTCCCCCAAAGATTACAATAGCTCACCAAAAACGCCCTCCCTTAAGGATCAAGAATGTGCCATCAAAACTGGAAATGGTTGAAGGAGTGAGCTGCAATAGAAGAAACCATGAGCTGCCCTGTAGATTACACCTGCAAATAAAGACTCCATTAAAGCTCCAAATGAAATTTCTGAATGGCCTTTCCAATTACCAACTTGGATGGGAATCTTTCACCCTCGAAATTGGCTAAGGCAAGAAACTAGTCATCCACTAGCTCTCCCTCTACACAAATGCAATTGTAAATTCTACAAATGATCAAAAGCTGGTTTCCTTCTTTGTTATTGACATTTATAAACTTCTAATGTCCTCCATGGGTCTAATTCCTTCCAAGAGACTCATGCCAACTCAAGTTGGGAAGAGATTCCAAAGAACGCCACTTGTACAACAATTCCTAGTCTCCTACTTCCATCAAATCACATGTGGAAGCATCTTAGCTGCCCTAACACCTTTGAGAGCCCTCTTGGAGTCTATTTTTAGCTTGACATGTCATATATGTCATATGTCATCTTTCAAGTCTGATTTGTGTCATAGGTGTCATAACATCTTCATCATTGTTGTCATAGAGCTAGGGAATCTAGCCCAAGTGTCTCACTAGCTCCAAATTGCCTCTTCCTCTTCCATGGGAGTTACTCTTCCTCTATATTTCGACCTCATTGACTCATTCCAAGTATTATTTACCTTATAACTCATCCCAAGAACATTAGGCTTCCCATGGATTCGAAATTGCAAGAAGAGGATGCCATGTGGCACATAAATTCTAGCTTGTGTGGGTCCCACTTCTTCCATGTGTCTTCATGATCAAATGCCACTTTGATTTTCACTTGTATATATTTATTTATCTCCTTTATTAAATATTTATGCCATCATAATGTTCCAACATCATTTATTATCTTCATTATTCCAAATCTCAAAGCTTCCACCCCAAACCTAGGAAACTAGTAATTTTCCTCCTTGGCAATTATTTGACCTTTAGCATCAATTTGACAAACTCTAATGAATAGGGCCAATTTGCTTAGGCCATTGTGACCCAATTCCAAATTTGGGACCTGAAAAAGATCATGACAAGTGACATGCTAAGAAGCTCACTTAAAACACCCCTTACTCCTTGCTTAGAATATAGCTTAGAAAAGGGTTTACGCAATAGATTAATGGATAACACAAATGCTTAGGATAACTTGGTAACTAGGGTCTCACCCCCATACCTCCCATACACTTCCCCCTCTCGTGGAATCATAACCCCTCATTCTCGTTTTGTCCTTCTTTTCCCTAGTAGCTGGTAAGGAATTTTTATATTAAATTAATCAAAGTACATATTTGTTGGAATATTTTATATTCCTTGGAAGATAATAATGTCTTTGTATTATGTCGGAAGATATCCACAATCTTATGTAAAAGAGTTAATATCCCATATTCATTATGGAAAAATATACTCTTGATATTCATTATTATATAAAGAGATGTTATTATGGAGAATTTATCCCACATGTAATATGTGAGAGTAATTCCTCCTCATCTCTTAGTATATAATAGAGTCAAGGGAGTCTTTCACATTCATCCATTGTGGATCATATCATCATGATCTTTACTTATTCACACAAGTATTGCTATATTGTATTGGGGTTATTGGCATTGCTCTCTTGTAAGCTTGAGGGAGATATTCTGGAGATAATAGAAGACTACCTTCCCGTGGACGTAGCCCAATTGGGTGAACCATGTATATTTGGTGTACTCTTTTCTCATGTTTCCTTTTTTGTACTTATTATTGATATATTATTGTTTTGCATATATAGGTAAGCTAGTTTAGTTAGATCCATATCTCTGACATGGTATCAGAGCTTGTTGCTATGATATAACACCTTCTATTGATTTCAAAACAATATTTTAACATTTGGGTATTGTTTATTTCTTGTAGATTTGCTTTCTATCTGGTAGCCATTAGGCTTCTCTTCAGATCTGGGCATATTTCTGCAGTTTTTATTTCTAACCCTAACCTTGTTGTATAGATTTTTGCAGAAATTTTTCAAGGGTTTCTTGATGTTATTTTTGTAGATCTATATGATTTTTGGATTCTCCTCAAGGAGATCTATATTCTGTTTGTCAAAACAACAGTTTTCGTCCAAGTTTGATAGACTTCATGCAGGTTTCCATGTTCGGCATAATCGACATTGTTTTCGGCCTTAAACTAGACACTCGCAATTTTTTATTCACAGAACCCGCGGTTAACTGTGACTGTTTCTACTGTGAACCCGCAAATACTCTGTAGACTCGCGACATCCCAGTGCGCAGACCCGCGTATGCTCCAACATACTTGCAACTGTTCCATTGTCGAACCCGCGTTTACTTCATTTTATTTGCAACCCTTCCTATGCTGAGCTTGCGAATGATTCGGCAGAACCATGACCTTACTGTACAGAGACCCGCGAGTAGCCGCGGCTCCATTACACCGCAACCCGCGAGTAACCGCGACTCTTGTCGTACAGAACTTGCATTTTTTCAGTGTTATTCACGAGTCCACTGTGGCAAAACCCGCGAGTGACTTTTCTTAGCACTTTTCAAAAGGGTTGTAAGTAAAAGTTTATTTTCCTTTACTGGTTTTCTAACTGTGTTTTTGCAGATCAATACGGTAAATTATTTCAGATTTCTGTAATTCATCTTTTTGCATTTAGGTTTTGCTTCTAATCATGTTTATTAGGAGATTATTTCTTGTTCTTGGTATATATTTGTCTAACATTCCTATATGGAAGCAATGGCATTTTTTAAGGCCATGGATCTTTAGTATTTTGTCATGATGATAGCTATAAACCATCTAATGCTTAATATTTTTAGCAAGATACTTAATAACTAATTTGTTCTTTTTTTATCATATTTAATCATGTTGATTTTTAATCATGTCATGTTTATATAAGCATTTTTATGAGAACAAACTCATATTTGTAAATCTTAGGCTCACTATTTATATGTTGTAGCTGACACTTAATGTGTAAAAGTAACTTCATTTTCCTTAATTAGAATGTTAATATTTTATTTGATCATATTATGTTGCCATTTTTTATATGATGTTTGCTAACCTTTGGTATATAAGCATTTTCATTTATGTATGAGAAACTTTATTTTATGATCTTTGTATGTCTTAATCTTGGAAGTTCTTGTGCAGATAAGTTCTATGTTTATATTTCCATCTTATTCCTGAAATAATGAAGCACCATCTTCTACTGTTAAAAGTCATGATGTTCATCTGTATGATATCATTTTCGATGTATAGACCATTGGGGTCTTGTTTCTTCAATGTTTGAGGTCTTCTACAGATATTTATATTGCACCTTGATTGGAAGAATGTCTGCTATCCACATGTGTATTGGCCATCTGGGTATTTTTTTTACATTGTTGTGGTGTTCTTAGCCACATGTTATGTTGTCTCAGCCGTCAGAAGTATCTATACATTGGTGTGGATGTTATATCAGAGTTCTTCAGCTATCAATTATGGTTGTGATGATTCTTGTGGTGATCCGGGCATCTTGCTATTGGATTGTGTTACATGTTCTCGGCATTTTATTGTTGGGTATTTCATTGTACAACCTGGTTCGTGTGCAATTTCATGGTTCAGTGAGAAGCGGTTGTTCTTCATCAAATTCCATTCGCCGAAATGTTCTTCTTATTTTGCAGCCTATGGATATTCTGGAAGTTGTCATCAAGGGGGAGCAGTAATGAATCTTTCCTTCCTTTGTGAGTGGACTTTTCTCCCAGCCATTATTAAGGGGGAGTGTTGGAATATTTTATATTCCTTGGAAGGTAATAATGTCTTTGTATTATGTCGGAAGATATCCACAATCTTATGTAAAAAAGTAATATATTATATCACATATTCATTATGGTAAAATATACTCTTGATATTCATTATTATATAAAGAGATGTTATTATGGAGAATTATATTATTCCGCATGTAATATGTGAGAGTAATTCCTCCTCATCTCTTAGTATATAATAGAGTCAAGGGAGTCTTTCACATTCATCCATTGTGGATCATATCATCATGATCTTTACTTATTCACACAAGTATTGCTATATTGTAGTGGGGTTATTGGCATTGCTCTCTTGTAAGTTTGAGGGAGATATTCTAGAGATAACAGAAGACTACATTCCTGTGGACGTAGCCTAATTGGGTGAACCACATATATCTGGTGTACTCTTTTCTCTTGTTCTCTTTTTTGTACTTATTGTTGATATATTATTGTTTTGCATAGATAGGTAAGTTAGTTTAGTTAGATCCATATCTCTGACAATATTTACAATCTCAATGGTCATCTAAACCATTCACATCGGGATTTTAGCCTCATCATCATGTACAATTTACATCTTTACATTTTGGGGGTGAAACGATATATTACATTCCCCTCCCCCTTAATTTATGCAACATCCTGGATGCATACCAACACTTTATACATTATTTAAATCAAAATTATCAAACAACCATGGGTATGCCTCCCACACGGTATCCTCCAATTCTTCTGTTGCTTCATCAGAACTATAATATGTTCACTAGACCTTTACCCATCCTATTTCTTTGTTCTTTGTTCCTGAGCAACGTAATCTTCCTGTCGAGGATGCACATTGGTTGCACCAAACATCTCCTTCTGGTTCGACCTTAATCATAGAACAATCAATTATGTGGTTAGGACCAGGTACATACTTTTTCAGTAAGGACACATGAAACACATTATGCACATAAATGCAAGCAAGCAATACAAGTGCATATGCAACTGGTCCTATCCTAGCAAACATTTCAAAAGGACCACAAAATATAGGCACTAGCTTAAGATAAATTCCAAGAATCAATTAGCTATTTTTAGGCTTGACTTTTAGATATACATTATCTCCCACTTGAAATTCTTTGTATACCCTTCCTTTACCTACATAAATTTTGTACTTGTCATATGCTTCCTTCAAATTTTATCTAATCATTATCATCTTCTCTTTTGCTTCCTTAAGTAGTCCTGGTCCAACTACTACTTTATCTACTATATTATCCCATCTGACTAAAGTATTATAGTTCCTACCTTACATCACTTCAAATGTACTCATCTTTAAAGAATCATGATATCCATTATTGTGGGCAAACTCTACTAAGTGTAAATAATTTTCCCACTTATATGGTTGATCCATCACATACATCCTCAACATATATTCAATGACTTGATTCACCCTTTTAGTTTGTCCATCTGTTTATGGATGATATGTTCTACTCAAATTCATGTTTGTGCCAAAACCTATGAACAATCCTTTCCAAAAGTTTGAGGTAAAATTTGGATCTCTATCATAAACAATTGCCTTAGATATCCCATGTAACCTAGAAATCCCTTTCATGTAAATATTTGCTATATTAGCTTCTTTATAAGTTGACTTAATGTGAATAAAATGAGTTTCTTTGGTCAACTTATCCACCACCACCATGATGGAATCATACTACCCTGGTGTTCTAAGCAACTTTGTGATGAAATATATAGTTACCATATCCTATTTCCATTATGGAATTGGAAATGGTTGTAGCAACCTTGCTTGATGCCCATGCTCATCCTTTACCTTGTGGCATTCCATGCATCTTGCTATGTAACCAATAACATCCTTTTTCATGCCAAACTAGAAGTACTAACTTCTTATTGCTGCAATAGTCTTATGATATCCATGATATCCTGCATAAGGAATTTTGTGCATCTCATCTATTATTAACTTCCTCAATTCAATAGAATTAGGAACATATACTTTGCTTTTATACAAAACAATTCCATCCTCTTCCAATATGTACCATTCGTACTTCAACAATACATTGCCCTACTGCCATCCTTTACCTAATGGTAATGCTCATCTGACACATTATACTTAAGAATTCTAGCCCTTAAATCATATTTTCTCATGCTAATAATTGTAGCATGCATGGCATGTATCCTCTTGCTAAGTGCATCAACAAGCTTATTCTCTTTCCTCTTAATATATTTGATCTCAGAATCAAACTCACAGAGAAACTTTAACCATCTAGTTTGCCTTGGATTCAAGGTTTGTTTCTCAAACAAATATTTCAATCCACTGTGATTTGTCCTTAGTTCAAATTTCTTTCCCATGAGATAATGTTTCCACATCGTCAAGGCTTGCACTACAACAACCAACTCCAAATCGCGTGTGACATCATTTCTCTCTTGTTCCTTCAATTTTATGGACTCATAACAAATCATGTGCCCATTATGCATGAGCACTCCACCAATTCCTTCCTTACAAGCATAATTGCAAACCACAAAATTCTCATTTAGATGTACAATCTTTAGATTGGTGCACTTGTGAGTAATTTCTTCAACTGTTGGAAACTTTCCTCACATTGGGGTTTCTAATAAAACTTGACCCCTTTCTTCTTCAAAGAGGTAATTATATGTGTTACTTTTGGAAATCCTTTAATAAACCTTATGTAGTATCCAACCAACCTTGTGAATCATCTAACCTCAAACACATTCTGAGGTGTATTCCAACCCATGATGGCTTCAATTTTTTGGGATACATTTCTATCCCTTCTTCATATATGATGTGACCCAAATAGTGGATTTTCTTCTGATAGAATGAACACTTAATCATCTTTGCATAAAGTTGATGCTCCCTTGGTACTTGTAGTGCTAATCTCAAATGCTCTTCATGCTCCTATTCTAACTTGGAATAAATAAGAATGTTATCCAAGAATACAATGACAAACTTAAAAACTCCATGAATTAGTTCATTGATAAAATAAAGACAAGAACCTGAGTAAATGGTTGCAAGCCCATAATAGTCTAACACTAGAACAACTATTTACAATCCTATGCTCGTATATTTAGGAAAACACTCCCAAAAAACAGAAATAAGAATGCTACATGTACACATAAGAATAGTCTATAGTGTGAGATACATTCTCACGCAATCCCAATGTTGATCAACATATGCAATAGAGTAGTCCACAACATATACACATGACTCATAGCTCTCCAGAAAATTGCTTGGACAAAGATGGTTTTTGTCACACCCCTTCCCCGGTAGAGCGCTAAGCGCCCGTGCCAAAGAGGGTGTGCCCAACACAAAGCCCACACAAGGGAAGTCAGGAGCCCAAACAATGGCATGTATGGTGAGGAAACCCACAAAGGGAAGGTCGTATTTCTACATGATGAGTCACATTTAGATAGAAGCACACAAGGAATGGGATTGCGATCCGCACCTTGATCACATGATGAAGGAGACAAGTCGGCCCTAGAAGGAAGAGGCACTTGTGAAGGATGCACCTCTTACCACTCAATAGATATATATAAGAGGAGCATTGCAATCAAAGAACAACAAAAACACAACCCACATTCTTACCTAAGATGCACGCCTCCTATTAAGAGTGAAAGAGTTGAGAAGAAGACAAATAGAAGGAGTAAAGGCACAACTTAGGAGCACATAGAGCTAGTTTTCCTAGTGTGTAGACTTGTGACAAGTGCCACAAAAGGAGGACCTACGGTTGCGACATGGTATTTATTATGGATTGTACTTTGAGCCTGTTGTTCTCGAGGGCATGTTCTACAAGAAGTTTCAAGGCTATGGCATCCTCCCCATGTTGTAACCAAGTTTCTCTATTAATAAAGATTCGTGTGCAGCCCATTGTGATGTTGCTAGCATACATTTGTATTGATCTTTATGTGTATTGTTATATTTGGGGTTTCTTATATCTTTCGTCTTGTATATAAACTTATGACTAAGCTAACTAAGATAAACACATAAGGATAAAACGGTAGTTTGTGAAGCTTCCACTAGGCTAGCCTCGCCCCTAGAAGTGAAGTTTGGGCAATTTCGCACACCAGCAATAGATGATGAGGCACCTTGTCTTGGGAAAGACTTGTAGGGGTGTGATAAATTCTCCTCATTACAATTCCAACAAAAGTACATGAAAAGTTAGAGAGCCAAAAGCCTCTCGAAGCAAAAGTCCCCAAGAGAAAAATCCTCCGAGAGAAAAAATCCCCTTTTCCTTTGATCTCCTCCTATTTAATCCTTTTATTCTCATAAGTTGAATGGTTTATTTGAATAACCATCAAACTGTTTCCTCTTCCACAAAATTTTCATTTTCCCCCCACCTTTCTTATGATGTCTTTCTTTTCCCAAGGAGAAAGAATTCACTCGAATATAAATGAATGCACCCTTTACATTTTAAATGTGGCACCCTTTAGTAATTTGACTTTTATGAAAGAGGAATACCCACCTTTTAAATTTGTCCTTTAGAAATATTGAAGGGTGTGAGGAAACGATTATAAATATGAACATATGTATGATAAAAGCAATGGTCCCTCCTTGGAGAAAAGTGATCATTTTGATTCTCCAGATGGGTCGGTGACTAGTGATGTTTTCTTGAAAAACTTCAATGTTGGATGCTCTCAACTTTTGCATAAGTCATCTAGTTCTTCACATTTCTCATCTTTAATGGTTTTCTCATTTCATCGGGGTGTTGGTCATATGATTCATAGAATTTCTTACCATGATATATAGTGTTTGTAGTTCCATCACTCAATCCTTTATAATGTTTCCATATTCAAATGTTGAATATCTTCTTTAACATTAGTACATGGACATTACCACAAAATATATAAGTTGAGGACATGTATAAAATTCAAATCATACTTTAACAATTTGCATTTAACATGAAGAAGTTAATTGACGACTAAATAAGGTTTTTTCAAGTTTACTTCCTTGAGTCCATTGACCTTGGTTTCCTTGATAATATTTGTGAAGACATGTTAGATGAAAATGTAGTGCTGCCATGTTTCTAGGCCATTACACAACTCGAATTTGTCCTTTTTGGCCATCGACAATGTGCCCCTCTTTTATTTTGCAATTTCTAAACCTTTAGTAGGTAATATGAGAAAATTTCTAATAATAAAGTTGTAGAGCTCATTGATACCTTTCCAATGGTATAAAGAATGCTCAAAATAGAGGTTGGAGTCAAAAGTTTTGACCAAACTACCAAGGTCACATTTTGTAGTTTAAACCAAAAAATTACATTTCAAGTGCAATGTTTCAGCCAAAAAATGACAACTCAAGTGTGGTATTTTGGCCAAAAAAATGACTTTTCAAGTGCGACATTTCAACCAAAAGTTGACATTTGAAGTGCAATATTTCAGACATTTCGACGCGTCGTCAAACTTCTCTCTTTTTTCTTGCATGTTGGCAAACATTTATCTTTTGTGTTGCACGTTGGCAAACATCTTGTTATGAACCGAATGCTTAAAATGGAATAAGATAACAAGAGTACACACCATGTACATAAATGTAAATGTGGAGCACAACTCCAATATAGACAAGAAAGATAAGTTACATAACAACTCCTTAAAGAATAGGAAATCCTTCTCCAATTAACCCAAGACATTCACATCATCATTTCACATGTCCCTCAACAATGACCTATCTTTATATATACATATCCACTCATTGCACATGGAGCCCCTTCATTAGGCTGCCAATATTACACATACATTTAGCCCCATATATGCCCCCCCTTAGGTCATATCATAGACATTTAACCCCATATATGCCCCCCTTGGGTCATATCACATTTATCTTTTGTGTTGCATGTTGGACAACTCTTCTTGCACATCGACAACCATTTCCCCTTTTTGTTGGAATTAAAAATACTTTTGGTGTGCATTATGTCGCAGATGAAAATACATTTGGTTGCAATGTGTCACACCAAAAAAAACAATTATGGATGCACTTCCAAAATATTATGTAATGCAAAAAATTATTTAAAGAAAAGACAGTCCAAACCAAAATTTACTTGCCATAGCGTTGACTCGCCACTGGTTCTAAGATAGGTTGGTGTGATGCATCTTTTAAGGTCTATTAAAACCTTGTCTTTTTTTGGTTTAGAAAACCTGTAGTTTGTCCATATGATATATGATCAAGATGTTGTCTTTTGTAGTGCCAAGAGGATAGGTGGATCTTTCCGATGGTTGATCATGCAACCTTACTCGAGATCATGTCAATATATTTCATGAGTGATGACGCCCTAATGACATGGTTTGGCAAGAGATCATCAATGTGTGTTCTTGTACCTATAGACCTCGGATTCAGATTCCATTAGTTGCATTGGGTTCATAATCCCCCACAACCCATAATAGGCTCGGATTTAGTTTTTTTAACTCTTCTCACATCTATGTTATTCGAGCTTTCAAGGTGCTAGCTAAATTTTGTATTATTCATCATCAACTAAGAGATGTTATCCCATCAAAATGGTCAACTGACATCTGGAGCACCTGGTATTGAGCATTTGGTAGAATTGCCAGTTCTTTTTAAGAAACAATTATGAGTTAGCGTGTGCCTTGCATATGCTAAAATCAATATAGGAGAAGCTATATGATACTTTCATAGTTTAGGGTTAGTTGACAAAAACCAAGAGGCACACAAACACATGTAAATGTGATGAATACAATTAGAACTACTTTGTGATTGAAACAAATTCAACAAGCCTATTTCCATACTCAATGATGACTACAATATGAAGTGGAACAAAATAGCAGGTACCCAAGCATGAATTTCTCATTCAAACATCAACCACTCAATGAATTATAACCAAGAGAATACAACCAATGGATGAAGCAACCTAAATATTTGATTTTAATTTTTTTAAAGGAGGGGCCCCAAGCTAGTGGGCTTGGGGAAATGTTGAGGCCTCAACACCACCCCACAAATCTTGTTATATTACAACATCTTTGTATATAGGAAAAAATATTAATGACATAGGCACCTTGCTAAACAACTATGATTTTTGGGGGTCAAAGATCGATATCCATGGGCAATGGCCTTAAGTTGAATCTTCCTATTGGCCCTTCATTTTTGAGTAAATGTTGTAGAAGATGACAACTAGGAAGGGCATAATGTATCGACTTGGTTGTCCTTACCCCTTTCTAACCATCTTGACAAGGTAATTTTTAATAACTCATTTTGTATAAGAGCCCATGTAGGCTAAAAAAACTAGTTGCTTGCGTTGCTTGCATTGCTAATATTATTTGGGTTGCTTGGGTTCCTTTTTTGTTAAGTCTCTATTGTAACAAAGGTTGGAGGATGTAGGTTATGGAATAAAATATGTCTGTGAAGGACGTTGTCATAAGCCCCACTAATGTAACAAAAGTCCTTTCGGTTGTATTCTAAAAAATTCATGTGTAATATGTTTGTATGTTGAGTATGGTTTAGTTTCTCTATAGGGATGTGGTTATATAATGGTTGTAATGATTTATATTTCCCATATATTTCAAGTTGTTTGTTCCCATGTAATAGTAATATTTGGATGTTAAACCAATGGTATGACTCAAGTTGCATCCATCCTCTAAGATTTTTTGCATCCTTCCATGGTCTTGGCTGCACTTTGGGTGAGACCTTCTTATCTCAAGGAGGATTGCAAATGGCAATACATATAGACTACAATGGACCTTTGTTGGCCCTTGCACAAGAATCCTAGTTTCAATTTGATGCCAACACTCCCAAGCCATCTTGCTAGATCATGCCACCTCTCTATACAAGAATTAAAAATATTGATGTGGGTACTATGCCGAACATCAAAATTTGGTGTTTTGGTCAAGGATCCACATCCACATGTAAAAGGTCTCAAGTTCCACCCCCAAACGATCTTGGTAGATTGTGACATCTCCATGTATAAGAACAAAAAATGACATCAAAACCTTGCCAAAGAATAGGTTTGATTTTTTGGTCAAGGATCCATATCCACAAGTAAAAGGCCTGAAGTTCCAACCCCAACCGCTTCGACCACAAATTTCTTGAGTTTGAATTCGATCACTTAAGTAGTCTTTCTAGATCATGACATCTCTGCATACATGAATAATAGATTAATCACGTGGGTACCTTGCTGAACACCTTGATTTGGTGTTCTGGTTACAAATCCACATAAAAAGGGAAAATGTTGCTAGTTTCATCCCCCAAGCAAAATTTGTAGATCACAACGTTGATATACATGAATACAAGATTAATGATGTGGGTACCTTGTCAAACACCTTGGTTCGATGTTTTGGTTAAAGATTGACATTCATAGGGAAAATGTCTTGAATTTCATTCCTAGATTACTAAATCTCCATACAAAAAAAGGTTAATAACATGGGTATTTTGATGAGAATCCTAATTTGATATTTTCGTTAAAGATCATATCTTTTTTTCTTTTTATTTTACAAGAGAAACTATGTCGGAAAACCTAAAGAATGCTTCCCCACAATCATGAATGACATCCCTAATAAACCATCATCATATAATAGTCCCCTTTATCTAGGGGGATTTGAACAACACACTTACATACATGGATCTAGCCAAATGCCCACTGGGTCATTAAAGATCCATATGTATAAGTTAAATGATTTAATTTTCATATCCCAAACAACCTTGCTAAATGATAATCATTTTTTTATTATGAAAAACCTCAATATCCAAATGAAGGGTGACTCCATTGTTAGTCATAATAGTAATCAATAACCTATTAATACTCAACCAAACTATAGATTCATGATAATATCCAATAACCTAATGACACTCAACCAAGTGACTACAACAAATTCTACCTCACAAACAATTCATTCAAACCAATTAAATTAATCCTAAATTAAAATGACAACATTTTGTATATATAGATAACAAATTAATTACAATAAAACCTTTAACTCATTAGATAGCAACATTTCTATACACCAACATAGATCCATCCAGATCTATTAAGCATCCACGTGAAGAAATTGGATCCCTCTCCATGCTTAATAGATCCAGGTTTAAGATGGATATATGTTGGTTTTTATTTTATTTTTTTAATTTTTTTTATAAGTTAGATATGGATCCTTATATTGCCTTCAGAGAAATGTATAGATAGAAATAGGGTCCTCTCATAAACGAGAAAACAGACCTCAAAAAATAGTTTGTAACCAGAGTTGCCATAATACTAAGTAAGCTAGAGTTTTGCAGAAACTGAATAAACAACACTACTGAAAGTAAAAGGGCTTAAGAGCCTTATCAAAAAGAAAAAACAGAGCTAAAAGGCAGATGCATCTAAATACTGGTTTGATCCTGCTTCCCGGCCTAAGAGGGATGAGTTGTCGGATCCTTGGCTAGTGTAATCCCAAACCAACGAGCAAATTGTTGTTGATTAAACAAGATCTGCTTCATGTAGTCCATCAACTCGTCCAGCTGCATGAGAATTTCTGCCTGGGCTTCGTTTCTATCCGTGAGGGCCTTACCCAACACAAGCTTCTATGTCCAGAGAAAATCGAGTGTCTTCTGATATAAGGTAGTTCGTCCCCTGGTGTTCCCAGGATCAGGGATGAGGGTCTCGAACTCGTTGCGGATGTCTTCATCAGGGGTGCATCTGCGGGAGACCCATGCATCTTCCTCGACATCGAGGATTTTCGCTTGAGCGCCCATAGGAATATCCTGCTGGAAGCACCAAGCTTTATCAACTACACTATGTATGAGGCGCATGGGTGGAGTGGAGGACGAGCTTCCATGCTGCGTCGAACTGCCATGCTGAGCCGAGCTGCGAGTGCGGGGAGGCATGACTGTAGGGAGCAAAGAGTGTCTGGTGCGAGCTGAGTGGGGGGGCAAAGGACCAGAGCGGGGTTTCAACAGCCAGACAGCGGACTGCGGACTCGAAACAGTGAAGGGCAAGAGAGCAGGTGAACCTGGGAAAATTAAGAGCATGTTTGTAGTAATGGCATCGAGAAACAATTGAACGGCCGAAGCAGAGAGCCGAACAAAGGGTAGGAGAACCAGAGTGCTGGGAATGCAGGAATCGAGAGGAGCCCTTACTTTTTAAAGTTCTCTTCCAAGCCTCCTTCTTGTCAACGAAAATCTGAATGCTGTGCAGAGGAATCGAGAGATGTAACATCTCGAAATTTTATAAAATTTTAAAACTTTTGAAAATAATATTAAATACGATAATTTTAATTGCGGAAATAATAATTGTTGATTACGACAGCATTAATTGAAAAGTTGTTAGTACTAAACATAATTTAATTTCTGTTTAGCAGCAATGTGACAGTAACAGATTTAACACATAATTAGTAAACATGATTATGAAGATAAATGAACTAACAGGCCATAAAGGTGATGCGATGCTTTTTCTTGAAAAGATACTGACAGTTTGATCTTTGATGAACAAGGGTGTCCTACGAGGTACCCTGGAGTTTACTTAGCTGCAACGCTAATGCATTTGAAAATTCTATGTGCAGACGACAGGTAAGAGATTCAATAACTGCATAGTTTAAAAGTACGTGTATAATTCAAATTCAACGTCAAAATAGAAATATTGTGAATTCTTTTATGAAACCAAGTATCTTCAGGTATGATGGTTTAGTGCTATCTCCCAGTTTCTCGACACTGTCTTATTTTTATACTGTTGAAAAATAGTAACATCTAGAAAGTATACATGCTATTTAAATTTGTGGTTGTAAACCAATGACATCATTATGATTGGGCTTTAGTCGTCATCTTAGGATAATTAACACTAGCATAGTATTAATGTCGCGATTGTATCACCAACCGTCAAAAGTATTGCATTAAAAGATAGGATAAGAAGTACATGGCAATGGTATGGTGTTTATGCTAAACACTATCGATGGTCTTGTTGAAAATAAAAAATGCATACTCTTATTTTGTTTGTAGTTAGAATATTGAAAACTATGATTATAGTTTCTTAACCATACATCTCTTATAATTTACTATCCTATGCAATAGTTCTACAATTGCAAACTATTTACAATATATGTGAAAGTCTACGATATTGATTTTATATGAAACATACACCATATTAAAATGATATGCCAATCGAAATTTAATATATGTCTAGGCTTAAACCTTGATACACTAATTGCCATCGTAAACTTAGCAGTTTAACCATTCACAATGAAATCAATGTTTTGAGTTTATGAAAGAATCTACATGAAGGTTTTGATATCGATAAAAGTGGTACTGACATGCATTTATGTCAACAGGGTGGCGAGTTGACGGGACAATTAAAAGGCATGAGCCTCGAGCTGTCGTGGAGATTGAACTGGATCCTGCATTAAAAGCTTGGATCGATACTCCAGCTGACATGGATTGCTGATGATCCACGTAGTATGAAGTTAATGTTAATGGTCTCTGCGACTGTCAGTGTGTAACGTTTATGAGTTTGAAACTCATCCGAACTGGATGCAAATCGCTCCAACGTGAGCCAAAGTGGTAAGACCGTGCATTGAAATGATATAGCAATAAATGTAAAAGTTATACGATAACCAAGGTGATTGTGTTGGCTCGTTTGTGATTGTTGATCATCTTGAATTTTGATCGTCGGATGCAACCCTAGTGTTGTGTCGTTGTATTGGGTTAATGAGGAATGAATGAAGTTATTGTTGCTATTGTTTTGCCCTGTGTGGCCGACAGGCTGCCGAATTCTAGGGTTAGAAAGTCTGTATGAGGTTTCGACCTCGAGACCTGTAGATTAGGGTTGAAGTTTGCAGTTTTTCTCTCACTGTAATGGCGTCGTGTTAAAAAGTCGGGTCTCTGGTTTGAAATCTTACGAGTTGATAGTTTTAAGCTTTCGTGTTCAGAGTTGAGTGAAAATACACAAAGCTGCAAGATGAAAGAAATACCCTGGTCTCGTCTATAGAAAAGATCTCGTCGTTTTTCTAGTGAATGCAAAGAACTTGGATGCTGACTGAGAAGGTAAGAGTTTTAAAAAAGAATAGTGATTCTTTTGTTACATTTCGATTTTCAGTTTAAAAATGTAACAATTATCTAAAACCAAGCTATCGCTTTGTTAGTTGCAGGGTTCGAAGAACGTCTTGAGCAAGGGTTTGGAAAGGAACGACATGCTTCCATTCCTGGTAAGCTCCGGGTCTCAAACCCTCGTAGGTGCCCTTCGTCTGTGGTTGATGTGGTTTCAAGGGATGAGAAACAGGTCTTCGCCATGACTCGTCGTTGTTTGTTAGTTGAAGAACTTCGAAGCACCTTTTGTTATTTAAATGATGTTTGTACAGGGTTGTGACCCTCGTTTTGTTTTGTAGGATACTCGGTCTTAAACTATGATGAGCGGCTTCATCGAACTGGTAGTTATACTACTCGTCAATGCTGAGGATTTTTGGTCTTGTTTAAAATGTTTATACTTGGGAAATAAACTCTGTGCAATTTTTTTTTGTTTGGAAGCAAGTTGTAATCGTTTTGTTTCTGAGAACACTGGTTTTCCTTTCTGAAATGGGAATTTGTACTGTTTTAAACTTTGGCCACGACCTGTTGGTCATTTTATGAGAAATGTGATAAGTGGAGCCGAGGCTCGTCTACTGTGGTTTCAACGTTTTCTTTCGGCAATGAAAAAGTATGCTATTTGATTTTGTGTCAAATGTCTGTGTTATACAATTTAGTATTGGGGATTGATATCGTGATTTCGAGTTATGCTAGGGTTTAAGAACTCTGTCGTAGATGATTTAAAACTCTGTGTTTTACGAATGAAGAAATGGTTTTTGTTTTTAAAAAGGAAAAGACAGGGCCATGCCCCGGTTCTAGTTTCGTCTTCGAAATGGTAGATATGTGTAACTTCAATATAGCCCTTATTTGTAGCTAGGGTTTTATACTATAATTTAAACATGGATATAATATGTATTTTTTTTATGATACCGTGATACTGATAATGAAAACCTAAAACAAATGCTATCTAGAGTTTTACAGTTGATACGATGCTATGTTTTTGTGCTTTATGCAGTTCATAAAAAAAAAGAAATAGAAATCACAACACTCAGATTAGATAATACATGCGATTGTAATGTGTATTGATAAGTGTAGAAATATAGGTTTTACATTTCTTTTCTTTATAATTCTAATAATACTGAATGATTATGGGAAATTATTCTATCAGTGGATTTGTGATGAAAACCACAGTGTGTGTGTGGACATGTATAATTACTATAATTTGTGACTTGTGATCATATCTAGCATTTATAAATATTGCAACAACAATATTTTTTTCTAAATATATTGTACAGAACTTTAAAATGCAATGATTTCCTATGTAAATATTAGGGATAGGAAAAACACAATGAAATTGTATAGTAATTAATCTATATTTGTTTTCCATGAAAACAATGGAATATTCTACACTGAAATAGATACTATATAGTAGTTACTACTGTTAATTATAGGGCAGAAACTGATAAACATACAAATTACTATTTATCTATCGAATCAATGGCCAATTGCCTATCTTGTCATCTATTCTTAATTTGCGTATCTATACTAGAGTACGATGCATAAAACAACATGTGGAAAAATGTAGATACTCGTTTATCAATTCAAATCATCATTGAAACTTAAACATGCAGACTTTCAAAACAGAATCAGAATACATTTCTTCTTCGAAATAGAGATTAATAAATGAATTAAAATAGGAGATAGTGAAACCTGGAATAGTTCTGTAGGGCAACAAACAACCCAAGAAGACTGTTCCACCTAACCAATTCCTGAAGACAGTCAAGTACTTGCCTTAGGACCCTCGAGCCTGTTCACTGAACCACCAGGAAGAAGAAACTTAGGAGTTTAGGATCTCTTCTTACAGTAGCAAATAACTTCTGAATCTTCAATAGCTAGCAATCCAAAGGACCTACTCCGGCACTTCTGGTTCTTCTTAGCAAAATACAGACTTATGATTGCACTCACAGCTAGACTCCCTGTTTGAATCTCTCAGTGATACCTGATGCACATGAGGAAATATTCTGCAGAAATATTGTGTAAGAGTTGCCTGCTCAATTCGAATTTGCCTTTTGCAGGCTACCTAGGCCTTTTCAGTTTTTACTGGGTCATTAAATGAGCTGCCTGCTCACTCCCTCCACCTAGGGGATAATGCCACATTTTTAGGGGTAGTTGTCCCATAACCAACAGCTAGTGGTGTGATGCAATTGCTGCCATCTGTCCCATACCTTCCAACATCTTCCATTCCTCCTAGTGGGTCAATGAACACTCATTTAACAGTCCCCTTGGGTGTTTGTCTCCTAATTAATTTATTTAAATAATAATAATCAATAATTACATTCATCGTTGATCAAAACTGATCATAATTACAAAACTTTGTAATTAAATTTAACATAAAGTATTTTGCAAATAAAATAATAATTTCTGAAATTTGGGTAGGTGACAAGAGATCATCTCTGAAGTTGTCAGTTAGAGTCATGAGGGCGAAATGACAGTCCATATTGCCGAAATGAGTGGGAGCCATAATGGCAATAGCATATTACAGAGTGGGAGAGGTCGAGAGGACGTCGCACATGCCAGAATGAACAAGGAAAGACCAGGAGGGGAAGCTCTGTACGGAGGTACTGTAAATGTATTTATGAAGTTGCATCGGGCGCGTGGCAGGAGGTGGGCGTCACGTGGCCAGTCTCGGGCGTGGAAGCAGTGGGTAGATGGTCATGCCGGTGGACAGATAGATGGCTGGTGCTGTTGGACGCCTGGCCACTCTTGCAGGCGGGCAGGGTGGTAGGCTCGTGGCAGGGATGGCATGCTGGTAGGTGAGGGTCGCTGTTGGAGTGCACGTGGCCCAACACCTCCATGGGCACCCGCTGAGGGGGAGACAGGTCCTTACCTGCTTTGTCAGTGAGCTGAGACTTGAGCATTTGTTCCCTGAAGTTCTGCCAAGAGGAGTCAATTTTGTCCCGGGAGGAGTCATCCCCATGATTAGCAAGGTGTTCAGTGAGTTTGTTGGCTGTGTGGCGGACATGGTTCATTTTGAAGACCTGAAATTGATTGATGTATTCATGCAGCTGTTCTTTGAGCCACTCTAGCCTCAAGTGCTTGGATAACTTAGCTAAGGTCGTGCCGCGGTGGATTCTGAGGGTAGTGTTGATGATGATATGTGAGTCTCCTTCAATGGTGATGGCGGGCCATCCTTCTCTGCAAGCGATTTTGAGGCCAGTCAAGAGGGCAAGGAGCTCGACAACGTTGTTGGTGTTGGTGCCAATGCTTTCTGAGAAGATATGAATGGGCATCCCTGTAGTGTCTCTGAAGACTCCTCCAATTCCCGCTGGACCGGGATTCCCTTTAGAGGCCCCATCAAAGTTGAGCTTTATGGGGGGATGAAGTGGTGGGAACCAGGTAGTGGGGATGCAAATGGAGTGGAGAGGGGAGGGAGCTGGGGGGTTTGCCAAGCGGAGATTGAAGTTCTAGTTCGATAAAATGCAGCTTTCCTGAGGTTGATAGACAAAGTCAGCTTTTGACCAAGCACTCATCCTCACAGTTTCCTGGAGATTGGAGTGAATGCGGGGGAGAAGGCCAGTCACGGGGAGGGAGTTGTTGAGGAAGATTCTGCTGTTGCGTTCTTTCCGTAAGGTCTAGAGAACGAAGCCCAGGAAAGGAGACAAGTGCGGTTGAAAATAGGATTCACAAAAGGCTTAGAGGGCCAGTTCCGAATGGTGGCTTTGATGTCATCCTTGTTGCGGTCGGAGCGTCGGAAAATGGCAGCCCCCCAATCCCAGACGGTGGAGGCGTAGAGGTAGGAGTTGGGGAGATGCTCTTGGTCCTCCTCCTGCTGGTGGCATAAGGCGCACATGGAGGGACCCACAAAACCGCGTTTGAGAAGCTGATCCCAGGTGAGAATTTTTTTTCTAGCCACGAGCCAAAGAAAGGTTTTGATTTTCGGCCATAGATGAGAGTCCCAAATCTTTGTCCAAATAGGGTCCCTGAGAGGAGGAGGAGTGGCGTGATCAAGCTGCTAAGCTTCTTTGATTGTAAAATAACCATTCTGCTTGTGCCCCCATTTGAGTTTGTTGGGCTTGTCAGAGAAGAGAATTTTCTTGGAGTGGATATTGATCTAGAATGCTTTTTCGTGATCATTGTTGAAGTCATTGTTCCAGTTTTCTTTAGCGGTCTAAGTTCTCCGGGTGTCCGTGGTGGCCTGAGGTTCCCAGTAGTGAGAGACGATATGTTTTCTCCTATGCTGAGTATGAGTCCGGATCTCATCAATGTCAGTAAGTTGTTGTAAGGGGGGCATCTAGTTCCAAGCATCATCCCAAAAGAGAGCTCAATTGCCATCGCGGACCTCCCAAAAATTGTGCTTGCGGATGAGTTCTCTCTGGGCCCAAGCCGAGTTCCATATGAGGGATCCGATGGGAAGAGAGTCCTGCTGGATAAGCTCGTGATGCTCCATGTTGTCTGCATATTTTTGCAGCCAGATGGACGTCCAACGAGTGGAGGTTTCGGAGCAACATCTCCAAAGTAATTTGGCACAGAGAACCTCATTGAGAGTGCAAGGGTCTCGTAGACCGAGACCTCCATGTTTCTTGGGGGTGCAGAGTTTGTCCTAGGCAATTAAGGCCCATTTTCTGTGGAGGGTGGAGCCTCCCCAAAGGAAGTTTCTTTGCAGGTTGCGGATGGCTTTGAGAATGAATTTGGGTGCAACCAAGACTGAAAAAAGGTACATGGGCATAGCTTGGAGGACAGATTTAAGGAGGATGAGACGACTGGGAAAGTTGAGGGCTCTGAAGGTCCACGAGGAGAGCTTAAGCTCAAGGGCAGCAAGCATATATTTCTAAGAGGAATGCTTAAGGGTCGAAGCTATAAGGGGGCTTCGAGGAACTTGGCCGGAAGGGAGCTTTTCGGGAAACCAAACAATCTGGTAATGCGGTTTTGGATCTGCAGGTGAGTATTGAAAAAAGATTTGAGACTTAAGATTGTTGATCATCATACCTGAGGCAGCGCTGAAGGACTTGAGAATATCCACAGAATATCCCTGAAGGCTCTGGCTTCAGTAATTGTGGATTTTCCCATTAACATTGTGTCATCCACAAACTGCAGATGCGAATGAGTGTTGCCCTGCCTGGTGACTTTGATTCCCTAAAGCCGGTTGTTGCTGACTATTGCTTTGATGCTTCTGCCCAGGATTTCTGCCAATAGGATGAAAAGGTAAGGGGAGAGAGGGTCCCCTTGTCTGATGCCTCTTGTGGGGGAGAAGGTGGGAGAGGGGGTGCCATTGACCAAAATGGAGAAGAAAGCCGAAGAAACCAAGGAGATGATCTAGTTGACCCAGGGGAGGGAAAATCCAAAGGCAAGGAGAGTGTCTTTGAGGAAGTTACAGTTGGTCTTATCGAAGGCTTTGGACAGATCCAACTTGATGAGCATGCTAAGGAGGGAGGTGGTCTTGAGGGGATGCATTACCTCATGCGCAGTTAAGATACAATCCATGATCTGTCTACCTTCAACATAACTTGATTGCTCAGGCGAGATGAGGAGGGGGAGCATAGGTTTAAGACGGTTGGCTATAACCTTGGTGACAATCTTGTAGATGATGTTGCAGAGGGAAATGGGGCGAAAGTTGGCAGGGTCGGCATGTTTGCTAGCCTTGGGGATGAGGGTAAGAAAAGTAGCGTTGAAGGCAGGGAGAATAGTGCCTGCGGAATGGGAGGCTTCCACGACATGCCATACCTCCTCTTTTACAATTTCCCAGTAGGTCTGGAAGAAATCGATCGTGAAGCCATTAGGTCCCAGAGCTTTGCCTGCGTTCATGTCCATTACTGCAGCTTCCACCTCCCCGAGAGATATGGGACTCATGAGATTGTTATTCTGCTCCTCCATAATCAGCTGAGGGATGTGTTGCAGAATATGATGAGAGGCTTGAGATTTGTCTGGAGTGGAGTCATTTAGTAGGTTGTTGTAGAAGAGAACGAGCTCTTGCTCAATGTCTTCTTTGTTGAGGATTGTGTCTCCGGTACTGGTTTTCAATCTAGTGATCCTGTTATTTTGCCTGCGTTGGATCATAGCATTGTGAAAAAATTTGGTGTTTTTCTCCCCTTCCTTAAGCCAATGAACTTTGGATTTTTGTCTCCAAAGGGTTTCCTCCTGTTGATTTCTAATGTCAAGTTGATTTCAGAGGTCTTGCTCCTGTTGTTTAAGATCCTCAATGAAGCCCTGCTGGATGGCGTGAGATTGGATTCCTTCGAGATCTGATTCCAGCTTTCGCTTCTCCTCCAGGATGTTGCCAAACTCAGTTTTATTCCAGTTCTTGAGTTGCTTCTTGATGAACTTTAGTTTTTGCTGAAAGCGGAACATGATGGTCCCCCCTACCTTGATAGGAGTGCCACCAATCTTTGATTTTGTCCTTTAGATTTGGATGGGAGATCCAGAACTGCTCAAATCTAAAAGGTCGGTGAGCGTTGGGGGAGTCCCATTCAAGGTGGAGGCAGACCGACCAATGATCAGAGCTCGCCACGAGCAGGATAGTGCCAGAGAGATTGAGTTGGTTCAGTAGTAAGGTGTTGGAGATGAGAAATTGGTCCAGGCGAGAAGCAACTTGGTTTTCTCCCCCCTCCTGTTATTCCAGGTATAAATGCCATTGGTAGTTTCAAGATCCGCCAGAGAATGATCTCGAATGAAGGTTTGGAAAGCTATGCTATCTCTATCCAGTCTGCGAGTCCCTCCTTTTTTCTCATTGAGGGAAGTGATCATGTTAAACCCCCCCCAATAATCCAGTGCGTATTCAGGAGCTGCCCGTTGAGCCAGGAGAGATGGTTGAGGAATTGGGTTTTCTGCTCCAAAGATTGAGGACCATAGGCATTGGTGATGAGGCCTCGATGGGTAGTGCCCAGAATGTGGAACTAGACAGAAAGAGTATGTTGGCTAGAGAAGAAGCCATCCATGGCTACAATATTGGGATCCCAAGCAATGGTGAAGCTGCTCGAGGCCCCTCTTGAATCCACAGCTATAATGTTTGCATTTTTACAACAATTTTTTAGGAATGAGCGGAGTTTGGACTCCGCCGATTTAGTTTCTTGTAGCATAAGAATAACAGGTTTTTCTTTAAGGATTTTGTTTTTCAGCATTCTGCGTTTGGAATCACTGCCGATTCCCCTTATGTTCCAGCTGATGAATTTTAGCTCCATTAATTCAATGGTAAGAAGATGGTATTGATCTTGGCACTCAAACCCGAGTCGATTAAGTGCTCACCCAGTTCTCAGAAAAGTTGTTTATTGGGCTTTCGTCCTTTCTTCGTGAGAGCATGCGGTCCCTTGGAGATTTCTTTGCGCTTTAAGGCTTTGGCTAGCCTCAGCTGGTTGGAGGGAGTTGCAATTGCATCTGTCAGAGGTGGAAAGTTTTGATGCAAGGGTAAGGAATGGTAGGCTTCCTTGAAAAGGTCCATTTGGCTCTGTGGGATATTGTGTATGTCATTTTTTTCCCAAGCTTCTTGAATGGCTTCCAGATCTAGTTCTCTTGTCTCCATATCGTCGAGATCAGTGGGACAGTTTGCGGAGGGTGCGTGGGTCCGAGTCTGCATAACTTCTTTGAAGATTGGGTCCTAAAAAGTAGAGGGGCCCAGCTTGGTTATGGGGGTAGAGGAATCAGGGAGATCAGGATTTTGCTGGGAGAGGATAGAGAAGCTATTGCGACAATCAGGGTCGGTTGAGGCGCTGGGAGCAAAGGTTTTCTTCCCTGGTCTTCGACGGTTGGTGGTTTTGGTGAAGCCTTCATCATCCTTTTTGTTCTGGCCAAGAGGGGGAGGGGGTTTGGCGTTGAGAGGACATTCACGAAAAAGATGACCGTGCTCGTGACATTTTGTGCATTGGAAAGGAATGTGCTCGTAGTCTAACAATTGGATCCATTCTGAGTCACGGTAGGACAGGCAGATCGCTTCAGGGAGGGCGGCGGGGATATCCATGTAGATGCAGATTCTGGCGTAGGAGGTATAACGGGCAGCTAGGGTGGCATCAAAGGCTTGTGCAAAGGTACCTAGGGTATTGCCAATGCCCGCTAGGGTTTCCAGGTTCCAGTATTCCTGAGGTAGGGAATATAGTTTGAGCCAGACTGACACAACCTTAAAATCTTCCTTTTCAGGGCTAAAGTTCTCTTTCTAGTCTCTCATGCACAGACTTTCAGAGTGCAGAAAGTATGGTCCTCCTTGGAATATTCGGTGTTTGTCCTCAAGATTCTAGAAGATTACAGTAAAAAAACCTTTGGATCCTAGCTTCAGCTCACACTGTCCTTTTGGCTTCCAGGTGTTGGTAATCCACCAGGTCATATTCTTTTCGGTTGGCCATAAGCCTATGAATTTGCAGATTATGGCATGGTCCTACATGAATTGGATGTGTTGACTAACAAGATTGGACGTGACCTCATACCTGGGAATCAGAGTCGATTTTGGCTTGCATTTGTTGCCGATTTTGGTGGGCACTGTGTTCGTGGTAGTATCTTCATGGTTCGCGTTTGCAGAACTTGGAGCAGCAGTGGTCGGGTTGGCCGTTCCCTCTCCTCCTTTTCCCGAATCAGAAGCCAATTTGCCTGGGTTGGTATCTAGATCCGAGGGTGTAATGGCCGAGCCCATCAGGAGGAGAGGCGTGGAAATTTGGGTGCGGCGACCAACGATTTGGCTGTAGGATTGATTGGAGCGATCTCCGCTAGAGGCTGCCATGGTAGGGACGGGGCAGGGGATGGCAGGTGGCAGGGTCAGGGCACAAAAACCCTAGTAGAGCCGATCACTAGAGGACTCAGTGCATATCTCATTTTTTATTTTTTGAGATGATATGAATTTTTTAATTACTCTTTTTTATAAGTTTTAAGCCGACATGGTAAGGGAGATGTGTTGCGTGCTCATATTGGAGCTAACACGTGTCAATTAGATCAATTAAAAAGCTTCCTCAACATTTGCACTCTGAAAAACCGTTTGCACATAAAAATATTTGATCTCGGGAAGCTGGATAAATCCCCTTTCAAAATAGATCTATACTTACCTAAATGCACTAAACAAATTAATAATCTAAGCTAAGAAAGAGAAATAGTGTTAATGACGCTTGATATAGCTAAAGGAGGGAGCAAATATATAAATGACAATGTTCTTAAAAAGCAATCAAAATTTCATCTCTCAGCGCTACAAGAGACTGTAAAGGTATTTGAAAACCCTTGGAGCAGCTATCTTGCAAAATCCTGACCAGCAGTCAAATTTCGGCAATGGCAGATGATCTGGGTGAATTTTATGTCAGGTATTACGTGGGTCACAAGGGCAAATTCGGCCACGAGTTTCTCGAGTTCGAATTCCGTCCCGACGGCAAGCTCCGCTATGCAAACAATTCGAACTACAAGAATGACACCATGATCCGCAAAGAGGTTTTTCTTACTCAGGCCGTTCTCAGGGAATGCCGACGGATCATTTCTGAAAGCGAGGCATGTTTGATTTTAATAGCTTATTTACAGTTTTTCAATGGTGTTGGAGCGAAAACCCTGGCACATTAAAACCCTAATTAAATTTTGGCATCTATGCAGATAATGAAGGAAGACGATAACAACTGGCCCGAGCCGGATAGGGTTGGGCGCCAGGAGCTGGAAATAGTTATGGGGAACGAACATATTTCCTTTACAACTTCCAAAATAGGATCTCTCGTCGATGTGCAGAGTAGCAAGGATCCCGAAGGCCTTCGTATTTTCTATTATCTTGTTCAGGTATGTTCAGTTGCCCTTTTATTCTGATAGATTTCCATTCTGCCTTTATGTATGTAAGAACGCTTTTATTATAATCATGGAGTAAAGGCCTGTCAATGGAGTGGTAAGCATGGATTATCTCACGCCCACCCCTTATCTCGCCTATCTTCTGTCTAGCTACCTCCACCAGGGAGCGGTAAGCATTATGAACATTTTTTTTTAAATGCTCCCTGCAAACACAGCATTCCTGAATGAACTGCGATCGTGTTATATATATAAAATGGGCGTTTAGCTCTGCGAACACAGTATTCCATGCAGATTTGTCCAGTACTTTTCTCCTTTCATTCATTCAACTTTCCTCTCCATCCAGAAGTTGATAAGGTTGGATAAGTCAGAGTAATGTCGGTAAAGCAGTAGTTTCTCCAGCAAATGAAGCAGTGTACTTGGTGGAGAGAAAATTATATGATGCAACTTGATGTTTTTTCTGGTGGTATGAAAGAGAGCTTGATTGGTCCTAATGTTCTCCTTCCCTGATGACTTGATTGATTGAACCTGCTTTTTGACCCCGATTAATGAATGGTCCTGGTGTTTTCACTTGCAAATGAATGGTCGATGGTTTAAAGATAGATTTGCCTCTTGTAATAACCTGATTCATGTAGTGATTTCCTGCAATTGATGAAGCTGAGTAATTCATGGTGTTTCCTGTGTGCTGATCCTTATCAATGAATCGATTGCACCAGAGTTCCTATGGATCGGACTACTAGTGAATTGATTGATTCTTCAAGGGCTGCTGCTTTGTTCAATGAATGAACTCCTCTTCTTCAAGATAACAATAAATAAAATCCACGTCGTAGCTCTGTGGGTGGTGGAGATTGTAGTCCACTATGATTCTATAGGGGATTCATACTGTGAAGACTGTGTGGAGATAGCATAAGTTGACTGTTGGTGTATCCCCATAGTGAGAAGAGAAAGGATGGTTTAGGGCTCCTGGTCTTTCTATATAGACACTTGCCCTTACCAGAATGTCCGATGGTGCTAGTTCATGTCATCATGAACCTGCTGCTGATGAGCCTCCTCCTAATGATGAGCCTAATGATGAACCTTGTAATTGTTGGTTGTTTTTTTATATCTAAACTTTAAAAACTTTATAAATCTGTCACTTTCTATGCATTTCCTCTTATTATGCGATGCACTCCACTCACTATGGCGTTTCTATCATGTATAGAATTTCTTTTTTCTATAGGAGAATTAGTGAATTACTGTATATAGTATTTGCAGATAGTATCTTAGGACATCTGATTAGCTCATCTATTAAATATCTTAGTCGAGGAATTAATAATCAACAGAACATAGAGCCCTTGCTGTCCTTACCCAAAACCATTGCCCATGCAGCACCTTCAAGATCTGATTTAATTCATACCTTTATTGCTAGGTAGGTAGGTCAGACAGAAATACTGAAAGAGAGCACATTAGCTAAAAGCCCAAAGAACATAGGGGGAGCACTGCGACAAAGTACAGATGAAGCATACAGTTCAAAGGAAATCAGGCATAGCTTCATAAGGTGTTGACATCAATGCCAAAGGGGGAGATTGTTGAGCATTGGTTGTCATTGATGTCAACTGAAGAGGATGTCAAGTGTTTGACTGTCATCCAATGTGGGGAGATTGCTGAGCATTGGATTGATGTCAACAAAAGATGATGTCAAGTGTTTGACTGTCATCTAATGTCAAGAGGATGTAACTGATATCAGCCTAAGTCAAAGTGGATACAGCATTCCGGCAGAAGTATGAAAAAGCCAATTTGAGGTAGTCAATGCGCATGATGAAGAAAGCATGAACACCATAAGTATATACGCAATTGACTATCAATCAAAGAAAGTAAAAATTGACTATCAATCAGATGAATTCTACTCTCTATTGATACTCTAATTATACTTTCTGTCATAGGTCAGGGACATGAGTTCGAAGGGAACCTTAATGAGACACAGGGTTGACATTTGAAATGCGTCATTTTCACCATTTATTTATTGCCCTTGGGAGATTCGTGTGATGCAACCAAGAACTAAAACATAGTTCCAATGACTCATAATTCCACTATCTTAAAATATACTGACAATTCTCTTTCCAACAAGAATAATTATCATAAGCCAACAATAATAAGACTATCATAAGAAGTAGTTCCAACCTAAATCAATTGACTATCTATGAAACGTAACAGAAGTAGTTCCAACCTAAATCCAAAGAAGTAAAAATTGACTATCTATCAGATGAATTCTACTCTCTATTGATAATCTAATTATACTTTCTGTCATAGGTCTTTATATTATCTATGTACGGTTATCTATGTTCATGACAATCTATCATAGGTCATTCTACATTAATAATTAAACTCTAGTGACTTTTCTCTCTCTATACGATGCACTACGATACTGAAATGCTGAAAGAAGAGGTTTTAGGTAAGTTGTTTATATACTAAATAAAAGCGTCATGCTAACAGGTTATCTATATACTCAATAAAAGCGAATATTGGTCTGTCGTCTTGTTAACAAGCTAATGAATTGGTACATGAATAACAATCTGAATGAGTATTCCTTGACCTGATCTTTGAAGAAGTAATACTTGGTTGGTTAGCAGGGCATGGTTTAAATGTGAATTATAATGCTTAAATTGGATCACTTATATTCAAATTTCAAGTAATAGTTAATAAAGAGGAATAGATCCTAAGCATACTTCCTACACTGTAAAGCATACTGACTAATGCTTTCTATTGTAACTTCAAACAAATAGTAATCCAAATGCTGCCACTGCAGAAGGAGAAGCCACTCCTATGGAAAACTAGATTTATGAACATAGGTAAAGGCCTCTCTATAAGAGCAGTATCTCTGGTAGCATGGACAAATACTAAGAAGGCTGTTATAGCAATCTGGCTTGGTGACAATAAAACACCTTTGTCCCTTGGGACTTTGAATTGGTTGTCATGTATTCTTTGGAGGCTCTCTGGTTACAACTTTTAAGAGAGGAGAGCCAAAAAGTTGGTCTGGCTTGGTGAGTTATGGAGCCCGTGTTGGCGCCGCTGTAGTCCCGAATGTTCTGGATGATACTTCCAGTTTGAGTGCAATGTGCAGCAAACAAGCGAGGTGTTCGGATACAGGACGTATATGGGGTCTATGGTGTAAAGAGAAAACAAGACATGTAGTTAAGATGCATTCTTAATTTGTAGGATCTTATAGGTTTGGGGTGCTGAGTATAATAAGAGCAAGCATATTATTGACTTATTTATTTTTGGCATCGTGTAAAGAGCAAACAAGATATATAGTTAGGATGCATTTGCTAATAATACGATGCATTCTTAATTTGTAGGATCATATAGGTTTGGGGTGCTGAGCATAATAAGAGCAAGCATGCTATTGTCTTATTTATTTTTGGCATCATCTGTTTTTCCAAGGTGATCAGCCGATCATCTTATCGATTTATACTTATAGTTATTTCATGGAACCCAATCCCAATGAACATCATACTTCATGAATTGGATGTGGATAGAGCTCAACCGTAGCTTCTTCGCTAAGGATGTTCCCCTTTCACTTCTCAACATGGGTACTAGGATACTCGTCAACAAACAACGGGTTTCCTCCAAATTAGGGCTGTCCAGTTCCAATCCTTTTTTTTCATGCTCCTAATATGATTCAGCTTACTCCACTTTTGGCCGTCCAGATCGAGGTCTTTGGTAAACTCAGTTCAATACTCCACCTCACCCTTCACAAGTTTCAAATGTTTCATAACTAAACTTTGGACAATATATAACTATTACATTAAAACAGTTCTAAAATGCAGGTATAAGTAGCTTTGCTGCCCATTTCACCTGTTTTCACAATATCTCCATGTCAATTTTTATAGTCCCCTTAACACATCAATCCAGATTTTGGACTTTGTGAAATATACGTCGTTTCCTATTAGAGTTTTGCATAAACTGCTGTCTCATGATTGCTTTTGCTTTTTTGCAGGACCTCAAGTGCTTTGTGTTCTCTCTCATTGGTCTGCACTTCAAAATCAAACCTATTTAGACATAGATGGTTTTGTTTTTTGTAAGGCTCGTACCCATGGAGTTTTGAACTGGTGACCTTACGCAAGGAGTGCTTTAACAGTACACCTATTCACCGTCCACTCTACGCCCTGTGGGTCTATCTAGACATAGATGGTTGCACATACATGCATATGCATTTATGATCTGAAGATTTATATTAAAGAGCATAATGGATCTTTTTGTATGCCTAGCAGCTCCAGAAGGACTGTTTAACATGGATGTGAAGTCTTTTTTCCAAATATTTATTTGTGCTAAAGAGCATGTCATACCCTTGTAAGCAAGCAGATCCTGATCGATCACGATGTGTATGTGCAGCTTGTCTGCAAACATTATGAATTATTGTAGTCAGGTCATTTCTATGATTTTTAGTCTGATCGGTTGATGTTTGTGTTTCACATGTGTATTTTGTGTGACTTCTGAGCTGTTGTAATTATCCAGCATTTCAAGTTGCACTTTTTGGGTGGCGTGTTATGTTCGTGGGTCATAACACGTGGGTGGATTTATACAGGTTTCTAGCTATCTTCTACGAGAAAATTATATTATTTGGCTCGTTTCCAATTTTCAAATAACAGCTCATTTCGGCTTTCTTGTTGAAACAAAATAAGAAGGAATAAATCATGGATAACCTACAAGTTAAATTGTTTTATATTAAAGCATTTCGGCTTCGCTTATGGATGGATGGATGGATGTTTATATTATACTCTATCTCGATGATGTGCTTTGTGGATGTCTATTGTATGTAAATTATACTCTGCATGGATGATGAATAGAACCTCTATGTTTGTGTGAATGACTATATAAAGGATGTATGAGGATTCCAGAGTAATCCTGTAGTATGTGAACCCATGCATAAATCTGGAATGTGTCGAACAAGCTAATTTGACACTGTATATGAAACCTGTCATAAATCTGGAGGTACTGTTTAGAATATTTGATTGTAGAGATTGAGGATCAGATCTAGTAGATGAATGCCTGTGTATAAATTAGGCATATAAACCCTGTGTGCGCAGTAGTAAATTGATGGCCGAGAGTGGATTGGGTGACTGCATGATTGTCAACCCAAATGGAATTTGAGTTTAACTACATAACGATTGTATGTGGACAATCGAAATCTCGTTAAGATTGGATGTGTAAGTGGAATGAGAGTGACAGGGTTAAATCGCAATTTGACCACGAGTTAAGGCAATTGTGTGATGCGTATTACAAATTGTATTCAATTGCAAATCGTGGTAACCTGGTATGCATCGCAGTCAATTGAGGTATGATTGCTGGATGGCGTTCCAATAGTCATTTGAATCTGTGGATGTAGCTAGGATTTGCGTTGGTGATACTTGTGCTCATTGTTGGAGTTGATATTCATTTGAGGATTGTTGTGGAGGAGCGATGAACAAAAATAAAGCAAAGCACTCAGCTTTTGAAATAGAACGCATTAGGTTGGAATACGCTCTACACATAAGAACACCCAGCAAACAATGTATATTCAATTATTGAAGATCGCTCCCATAGATATTGGGCGTTTTGTTTCAATTGACAGGTTGGCGTTCATTTGTAGATCTACTGCGTTTGCAGAGAAAGAAGAGAACAGGGCATGTAAAGCGTTTCTGTCATCAGTTACAGAGACCATGTTGGCAATTGTGCCATTGATTGATCTGAAGAGAGGTTTCAATTAAAGGAAACTCCAGATCTATCATTACTGAATTTTGCTTTCGCAATATAAGTTATTAAGTAGTATTACAATCCTGTAAAGAAGTTTGGAATGGTGTCAGGATGATGTAGTTGAAGCACTCTGTTTTCCTATAGCGAAAGTGCAGGAACGGAGGTTTCCGGTAACTATAGGAATGAACACTTTCGGTAACTAAATGAAATAAGGGATTGGTTGCCATTTCGATGTACCCCTGCATCACGCATGGTCAATGGATTCGATGTTCTTACTTTAATCATGGAAGATATAATATACAAAGTGGTGATTAATTGAAATGATTAACATAGGCACATGAAAATAGATGTTAAAAATGTTTAAATGGGAAGGCACCATCCATGTAAACCAGATGTCAAAATGAGAACCATTGGACTAATCAAACCAAGGAGATATTTGTTTTTTAAAAGCTTGGTGGGCTAGCTGTAGTGGATGAGAGTTGTGAATAGAATAAGCAAGAGGTCAAGAGGTCTTGTGTCAGTGTTGGTTGACTTTGTGAATGTGGGTTTCATTTGATGTCTTTGTTGGAGCAACATACAATACTATAATGGCTCACTTCATACTAGGTATCATCCTTGAAATGAGGGGAAGTGTTTGAGGGTTTCATGGAAATGCTTTCTTCAAGGAAAACATAAGAAAATCATTCAGATAGTTATAAAAGCCGAAATCAATATGCAAAGTTAAAAATACAAACTATATGGATAAGTAATTCAACATGCAAGTAAAAGAGGAGAATACAAATCTATTGAATGTCATGTGTTGTAGTCTTAGGAGTTGTATAGGTTACACACACACACATATATAAACGATCACATGAACATATAACATAAAGCGATAAAGAGTAAGTGGGACTGCAACAATAAGCCTTTGTATTAACAAAGATAAAACGTTGTACAATCTCTACTACATGTCCTTGACTCACCAACCTATATATACAATTTACACGTAGTTATTTAATTATAACTTTAAGTTTAATCAGCTAACTGATCGACTTGACCGACCCGACTATGGTTGGTCAGAGGACCTAGTCGGCTAGTTGACTAGGCTCCTCCAACACCATGCTCTTCATATAGAATCCATGAGAAGTCAAGATTAGAATCATCCTATTTGTAATCAATATTTTATTGTAAAAATGTGTGACTAAATACATCATTCTAAATGGTTACTCATGGTCAAGATTAAAATTATCCTGTTTGTCATCAACATTCTATTATAAAATGTGTAAATAAACACATCATTATAGATGGTTCCTCAACCTTGACATAATTGTTGTTTAATATGATGAGGTGTTGTCTATGCATAATTACTAATCTACTCCTAGATATGCCTTTTAAGCTCACATTATAGGAAATCAACATATAATCAACATAAATGTCATTTGATTGAGAAACATTGTTGATCTCTTTTCCTGTAGGTAGGGAATGTGATATTTTATCACAAGAAGGCTAAAAGAGTTTGGCCTGTCTAACCACCTCACCTCGCTATCAAGATCGCTCTTTGAGATGACCCAGTCGTTGTTCCCAATACCATTCTAGTTTCTTGTTGCTGTCGTTATTGACCAAATGCGAGATTCAGGAGAGGCGCTTTGAGTGACTAGTTGCATCTATCCTTTGCGTCTGATGACTATGGATCAAACTCAGATAGGAAAGAGGTTGATGAGGTCTTAAATGGTCGCTGAAGCTTCCCACTAGTCTTCAGTGCGTTTAATGCATGATTTGGCACTTTTATTTTCTCTTGGCCTTCCTTTATTTTCTTCCTACTATGCCAGGCTGAATTTGCTTAATAATAAGGCGAGATTATGTAGAAAAAGGCTATTTTTCACTTAACAATGGTTTTTGGATATCAAGCTCTTCCTAGTATGTTAATACGACCGTTTGGTCCTCTTAGAAAAACATTTGCTATGATTGGGATAACCCTAGGATAGTTGTTATTGTACTAGTTTTCTAGTTTGTGTTAAAATGATGTAAACATGGGTTGATTCATTTTGGTTATTCGTAATCATTTTAGATGGTTCCTCAACCTTGACAATGATTGTTGTTTTATATGACGAGGTGTTGTCCATGTAAAAAATTATTGATGTACTTGTAGATATGCCTTTTAAGCTCATATTAATCCTATCAAAATTCTGATAGGAAATAGCTCATATTAATCCTATCAAAATTTTGATAGGAAATCAACATAAATGTCATTGCTATGATGGGGTAACCCTAGGATGATTGTTATTGTACTAGTTATCTTTTCTAGTTTGTGTTTAAATGTTGCAAACATTTGAGTGAAATCTTTTGGTTATTCATAATATTTTTATCGTAAGATCATGGACATACTTGTAAATGTCTTAGTGATATCCAAATATTTGTTAGATACACTACTTTCAATTATCAATATTTTTAAAAGCTTTTGTTGGTGTTTGTTTTGCAATGTTCAATGTTCATTTCGTAATGCAATAAATAAAAGTATTACAAATGTTGAACTAAAAAATTTGCAAGGCACCTAAGAATGTCAAGAATGTCTTTTTAGCTCATTGTGATTGTGTCAGGAGGACATAACACATGAAGTTTGTTTATTCTTGCTTGCAAGAGCCAAACAACATGAGTAGAAACTCATGGGTTTAAATTCTGAATGTGTATAAATTCATATGTAAATTTCATATTAAACAATTTCGTTGGTTTGTGAATAATGTCAAGTGGACATATTGCAAGAAGACTGTGCTTTCTTTCCTACGAGCCAAACAACATGAGAAAGATCTCATGGGCATAAGATTTGAATGAGTATAGTTTAGATGTGAAATTTTATGGAAAATTTCATGATGAAGATAATGGTTATTGGTTGTGAATATGTTAGGAAAGATGGGTTTCATGTATGCAAGTCTTCGACATGGCAACGAATGTAAGCCCATGAGGAAGATTGTGCATTATTGCTTGCAAGGAAAAACAACATGAAGAGAGCCTCATGGTTGAGTAATACGACTTTGCAAAAGACGGATTTTAAATTTCAGTTTGAAATTTTTATGACAGTATCTCATAGAATTATGTGTTTGATACTAGGATTGCATTGCTTTCTGGAAGGGCACCTGAGAAATGTAAAATCCTTGAGGAAGGCCACTCTTGTTTTGTAAAGTGAACTTGCCTTGAGGAAGGCCATGCATTGTATTGTATTACGAGCATTGAGGACAGTGTTGTTTAAAAGGGGTGGAGTATTGTAATGTTACCCGTTTTGACCTTTGGCTTAAGGCCATGAAAGGTGATGTAATGTGTCAATGCATGTAAACTTGATAGACCATGGTGAAGAGCCCAAGGTCAAGGCCCCACCATGGAACACTGGACATGTAGTCGAGTCACTTTAATAAGGCTAGCTACGACAAGGCAAGGCAATGTAAAGTGAAATGGGGGCATGATTCCACAAGGTAAAAGGGAAAATATAAAGCTGTTCATTGAGAGCCATGTGTCTAAAAGACAACCTGACTACTTGTTGATCGTTGAGGAAAATCATTAATGTCCCATGAACGAAGTTTGTTGAGAAAGTTTCGACATCGGAATGAGGATGTTGTGGGACAGTCATTGGCTGCCACAAGCAATTTGAAGGAGACCAACTTTGATGTTGTGAAAAAAATAATCCATCGAGTTCTTCATTGAGGGGATGGCTATCCTAGAGTCCATTCATTCATTTTCCAGAATGTTGTTCTTGAGTCGTTTTAGCTAGTCGCTCATGGAGTTCTTTCATTTTGAAGTCACTCATGCAGTTGGTCGAAAGTTGTTCATTCAGTCATTCATCCCCTAGAATGAGGTCGAGAACCCGTGGTATCCTGAGGCAGGTTTGTGTGCCTGCGTGTTACTGTTCACAAGCTGATGACTCAAACCACATTTACCTCAGTGTTTTCCCTTCAGTGTTATTGTCTCTGTTGGGGACGGGTTGGGGTGAGTCAAGTACAGTTTGATAAACCCGGTTGTGCATGCTGGTTTGATTGTGTGTATCTGTGTTAAATACTATGAGTGAGTCTCTGTGGATTTGATAAACCATGGTTTGTCTAGGTAGAGTAGGTTATTGGTTGTGAATGGGCTTGAGAAGGTCTTATTTCTCGGTGGAATCATGCCCAACTCAGGGGTGGCCTCCCAATAAAAAGAGTATGCTAGATAGAGAGCCTATAGCTAGGTGTAGTTTACCTCATTACAACACTACTCACACCCAACAGTTTGGGCACAACATGGAGTCCGTTGGGATATAGCTCACACATGCTTCAAATTTATTTTATATAATTATGGAAGGCATTTACTAGCTCCCCATTTGGAAGTAATCCAAATGCATCAAAGCAAACAAGCCAAGGCATGGAAATTGAACTGATAAGGAAATCATACAAACACCTACCTTCAATTTGACAATTATATATTAAACCATTTATAAATGTAATATGCAACAACTATTCAACTTCAAAATTTAATAGTAAACTTAAGGTTCACAAAACTAAGTTTAGCTTCCACATATGGCCTTGATAAGGCTTCTGGTCACAGAATCCATCCAACATTCGTGCAAGTAAAGGGGGAATAACAAATAAACATGATCTTAGCAACAATTTACTTGGTAAATGAATGTTCAGACATGAACAACTCACAACACTTTATAATTTTGCAAACAAATCCACTTACAGGGATTTCCCGTGGGAAAACATGCATTCACAAGGTATAACTCCATTTGGTATTATTCACCTACAACAAATTACTATTAATATTGACAACATTCCCCAATTTAATAATCTTCATATGCATTCAACAAAGTCACACATGCATAAAGCTGTTTATGAACCGATATACATAATTCAAGCATGAATGTTCAAGGTATTACTTCACATTCAATACAAGAACATTTCAAGTCCTTCAGGGATCATTTATTCATTCCAATTCACATGAATTCATACAAATAACAATAAGGCTGAAACAGAACATCAATTACTTATCTGAATACTTAACAGATGGAGCAACTGGCTATGTGTGAGGCATGCTCCACCCAATCATAGGATGCCTTGTTCATAAATATTTCAGCAAGGTGCCACACCTGAGCTAAACTATGAATCCACCAAGAGAGCACTCAAGGTTGTCAAAAGATATTAGATAGATGAATAGGGTAATCCTCACTAGGTTTCTTTCATAACTTTGGCACCTGTTATCACAATTCTTGTAGCAACCCAAAAATTTGATCCTATTTAGGACAATAGAGAATGATGGTTGCTAAAGTTGTGACCCTCAAGGATCCTACCCCCCAAAATATGAATTGGTTCACTCCGCGTAAGACTCTCATCATTTTAAGCTACCTAGGACACTAAGGGTGCACTAGGCTAGCTATGGGGAAGACCCAAGTTCAGCCAAAAGGCCAAATTACTTTTTATTGTTACAAGTCAAAGATGTATGATTGGACAATATGATAGACTAGATACCCTAAGCAACTTTTTTCTGGATCCTTGAAATAGTTATTTCAGGGATCTAGAAGTTTGAATTGTTATGCTTGGGTCACTGATAGTCGACTAACCGCACTTTAGCTTGGGTCAGGGTGACAGTGATAATCTGATACTTGTAGTATATTGCTACAAGAATTTGACATCAATATAGTCTAATGGAAAGCAGATGAATTTTATAAACAACCCAAGAAAGACACAATTTGGCTTGGACATTGTGGAAGAATGTCTTAATGGTGCCTGATTTCAACCACAAGCAAAATGCTTGTGACCTAAGTAGCCAACATAAAGACATAGTACTAGAGAATATTGATAGATTCTCTGCTGACAAGCTCACTCTCCGAAGCCAACTCGTGTCACTTGTAAAAGCCTTAGACTATGATTCTTTTACTTGGCCGATACTACTGTCCATACAGTTATTTTAGAATATGCTGTTCAAAGGATGGATCATGTTGTGGGGAAGTATAATAAGTGGGACAATGATTGTATATGCATATTTTGCAAGTATTTGATTAGATTGAAGATATTCAATAAAGATGATACTTTTAAGGTCCAAGATATTGGAAAGACTTCTAAATGCAAAGGAGGAGCACCAAAACAATATAGAAGATGTTTAGAATTAGTGAAGTTGTCAAGGTTGGAGTAGTCCAAGTCAGACTGAAGGATGGATTTGATCCTAGAAGAGCACTTTAATACTAAGTTCTGTTTTAAAGCCTTGAAATTCAGACATGTTTTGAAAGGCATAGGCTAGCTTATAAGATCATAATAGACAATTACCTCATAATAGCATGGAAATTTAAGGTAATTTTAGGGCTCGGTTTTAAGTTATCTTCCGGTTTGCTTAAGCACACCAGTAGTGATAATACTATATGTAAATGCAAAATTTGTGCCCTAGGAGTTACAAGATTCATAGCATGAAATAAATCTTCTTCTAAATTAGGTCAAGCCAATGTAGAACACATCCTCTTCTAAATTAGGTCAAGCCAATGTAGAACACAAGCAAATAGGAGATCGTAAGCTAATGTTCTGAATGAGAAACAAAAAAACTAAAGTTGTAAATAGAAAACAATTACAAGACCAGAATAGCTGATGGGTTCTTGAAACTCAATTTACCTTGCTCTAAATATATTCTTTTCCCATTGCTCTAATTGAAACATGTCAAGAACAGTAACATATAACTTGGCAAAAGTGTGTGCAATTATAATAGTCTTGTTATTAGTTGGATCATTGCAATCCCTGGGAAAAACTCCGTCGCCAATCATTACTTCACAATTTCAATATATCAGAATGAAAATTAGAGGATTCTCCACTGTTATGTGCCTTCAAAATTCAAAACCTTAGCTACATATATTATAAATCCTTTTACCCATTACACAAACAAACTTCTGTGCACCTTACAGATCACTTTTTAATTAAAAAATAATTCAACCCAATAAATAACTATTTTAAGCACATCCATTTCATGCAAATGCATTCCAAATGGCCAATCTACAACATTTGAAACTTGCAAAAAACAATGTTTTTATAAATAACTATTTTAAAGCACATCCATTTCATGCAAATGCATATTCCAATTAGCCAATCTACAACATTTAAAATTTGCAAAAGAAATGTTTTAATAAAAAATACAATTTAATATTTCATTCCTATTTTCTAAAACTCCTCTATGGTTTGCAAACTAAAATAAATGTTTTATAAAAAATACAATTTAATATTTATACATTCCTGATTTTCTAAAACTCCTCCATGGCACAACAATGGTTTGCAAACTACAAAAACTCCAGAAGAAAACCAATGAAAACCTCGCTTCACATCATCATAAAATTAAGATTGCAAAAACAAAAGTCAAACATAATGATAAAACACAACCATCAAAAGAGTAAGTTGTCTAGTCATTAACCATAGAACAATATCAGCCTCTTCAAGGTTTCGATTTTGCTTCCCCAGATATGCAGTCCTTCTCCAACACGTAGATTTTGGTTAGGAAATTCACCTCCTGGATATTGCTCATCTTTATTATATTAAGTTGCTCAAAGCTTATGCCGTAAAAGGCAGCTCGTCTAAGAAACTTAGCTTCAGACCCTGGAAATGGTAAGCAATTTGAGCCTGGCACTAACTTGTAGCCAATTAACTGCCCTGTTTTGTTTACTGTCCTTGTGTTCCAAACCTGTAAATGATAATACTAAACAATTAGCCACTCTATTAACTGTAAATAAATTCATGGTACATTTAAACAATTAGCCACTCTATTAACTATAAATAAATTCTATTAACTGTAAATAAATTCATAGTACATTTAAAACAAATGTAATAACCATAAAAGTGTAAATAACAACCTACCTGAAACTGTCACATCAAACAGATTATATATTATATAATATCAATCTCATACAGTGCACAATGTATTTTTGTTATGGCTAGAAAAACAAACACATTTGTAAAAATCCCTAACAAGATGGTTTCATTAATCAATCAGTATAAAGCTTACATTTTAAATTATTAAACCATAAAATCCAGACTAAAAGATATTTTGTTACTATAAATACATTTATGTAGAAGCCTCATGAAAATAAGCATGGTATTTAATGACCTATGATGTGGATGTTTTCATATTGCATGTCTCTATTCCTGACCTAAGTTAAAAAAAAATAGAGAGGCATAGGACCAAATGTTCAAAAAAATGTAAAATGTAGTACTCTATTATCCTAATTCCTTGTTAGCAAGGGTCAATATCACATTTGTCCATGCAGTACAAAGCATAAAGACGAGACTAAAATTCAATTATACAGCTGACAAGATAGCATTGAGCAAGTGTTCGTAATTAAGTTCCAAGAGAGAGAGTTTGCATGAGACAAGTCATTAATAGTAATCAAAATTTTCATTTTTTTTTGGAAAGTTGTACCTATGGAATTTCGGACCAATGACCTTATTCAAGAAGTACCTTAATAGTATATCCATTCATCATCTATTCTATGCTCTGTGGATATCAAAATTTCCACATAAAAATATAGGCTCAAATAATAGTTATTTCAACACTGAACAATTCTCAGAGTATCAAGGAAGCTTCTACGAAAAAATTATAACATTCCTATAAAAGAAAAAATATATAATTAATTCATCTTCATTTACTCCAAGAAAAAGTAATTGAGTAATTATTAACATTACTACAAAAACATTAAATCAGTGAAATTTCTACAACAGTAGTTGCAGCAAAATAGATTAAAAACTTCATTTAGCATATATTCTGCAAATGACAAATGCTCTTGCAGAACAAGAGATTAGACTCTACTAGCATATATTCTGCGAATGCCAAATGATCTTGCAGAAAAAGAGATTAGACTCTAAAGAGAGAGCATACAATCCAGTGCAGAGCAGACAATGAATTACAGTCACGCTGAGCTTGTGATTCATTCGTAGCAATTCTTCCCCAACATAAAATGCATTATTATGAATATTATTGGATCCAGGTTCTTCGACTTTCACATTTACCTCTACAACCTACAATTAAAATTTAAATGAATTAAGAAATTTCACAAAGTTGAATAAAACAATTCACCATCCAACTTCATGGTAAACAAACTTCTTAAGAAATTGATTAATTGTCTTGTCAAGACAAACTCAAAAAACTCTTACAAAAGGTTTCAGACACTAAAATCTTATTGGAGGAGACAGCACTGTAATTTGTATGAAGTGAATACCATAAATAAATACCATACTGTCCCTTTTAATAGAGTTGTACTTAATTCAATGCACAGAGAGCATCCCACTTGGTTCACCGGGCTTGCAATCTACAACCATGTCCATTCGAGCAACAAAGAAGTTCACGCTGAAAACCAATTGCAACTTCAAAAGAACAAGAAAAGATAGGAAGATGACACCTAGGAAAAGAATAGTAATATTACAAAACCTAAATGCATTGTAGATAACTACATTTTTTTCATAAGAATAACAGTGTTTCAAATTTTGCAGCAAAATTTACGAGGCAATAAGAAAACCTAATGCTACTTCAAAAAGAAGAGAAGATGGAATAAGAAAATGTCAGGGAATAGAATTTTTACATTACAAAACCTAATTGCAATCTAAGTAGTTGCCTTTTCCACAGAAATAACGGTGTTTCAAGCTTTGCATCAAAATTCATAGTGCAATAAATAAATCAATTGTCACTTGAAAAGAAAGATGAAAATACAAGATAACATCAAGGAACAGAGTAGTACATTACAAAACCCAAATGCAATTTAAGTAACTACCTTTTTCCATAGAAATAATAGAATTTCAAACTTTGGACCATGTTCACAGTGGAATAATCCTTTTGAGCCTTACACTTAAGATGCCTCTTCAGATTCTAAATTTATAGCTTTGGTACTGAGAAGATAGCCAAATTGCTGTAATTATCAAAGAAAACCCTGTCTAATCTCTCCTTTGATCCAATATTATGTTGTCGTATTTTATTGTTTCAAAGGCACATATTAGCAAAATTACAGTTTTGCCAAAAATACAAAAGCTCTGCACATATTAGCAAAATTACAGTATTGCCAAAAATACAAAAGCTCTGGCAATAAAAGCAATTCTTAACCTTTAACCCCTTTTAGATATTAACCAGCCATTCATGAATCAACATTTAAGAAGAATCACAAGCTCAAGCCTGTAAATCTCTGTAAATTCCGATAGCTACAATACACATTTAGTGCATTTTTTAATTTTTATTCCCCAAGACCACAGAAGGCACTAAAATCATTAACCCTTTGCACTTTGTTTGACAGGTTTTTGGTGTGCAAGAGGAACGTTACACCGGTAGCGGCCCTGCACTGACACAATTTATAGAAAAAACCATTAGTGGAAATTCAGCAAAGTGATTAACTAGTAAGAAATAACATATAATTTTACTATCCATGTAGGACCCATAAAAACTGTAAGTCTGGTTAGCAAAGCCACTATTGCACTTCAGCATGCTGTTGATGTAACTAACATAGAATTTTAGTATCCATGTAGGACCCATAAAAGCTGTAAGTTTGGTTAGCAAAGCCACTATTGCACTATTGCACTTCAGCATGTTGTTGATGTAACCAGCATAGATCTATCTTAAATCTGGATTTATCAAAGCATCTAGAGGGATCTAATTTCTGGGGGTGTAATTTTTTTTTAACTTAAATTTTTTACACATCCAAAAATTTGATCCTTTTTGGTACTTGATAGATCTAGGTTTAAGATGGATTTATGTTCGTTTTAATTTTTTTTTTTTTGTAAGTTGCAGGCAGAAATTTAATTAACATAAGCAGAATATACATTGTGAGCAGTATAGTGTTTTGCAGATTGGGGAGGCCTCAAATAATAAAGCCACCATCCCAATTGCTCAAAAATACTGAAATAACTGACATAATACAAAATGAAGACCTTGTGAATGTGGTCTGCCCATAAAAAAATTGGGATTTGCTGCAAAAATAAATACTGATAGTTTCTGATAGAACCATAAACTAGACCATACAAAAAATAAAAACAGAGAAGCTGATAGTCATAGAGATGACTAGGGGCTATGGCCTTCCCATTAGCGTTTTGCAGGCGAGTTCTCTAGTTCTTCCTCAAGAATGGGGCAGGGTGCATAGAAATCCTCAAAGATGCCCGGAGGGGGCAGAGTTGGAGAGGGTGACCCGGGAGAATGAGTGTAATCCGAAGCAGCACCACGCGCAACATCACGAACATCGTCACAGGTGGGGGTTGTAGAGGTTGAGCCTCTGTTCTTCTTGACCTTGGAGAGTTTCTTTGCAGACCTAGTGACAGGGGCTTAGGCAGCTTCATTTTCCTTGTTATCCTGCTTGGCAGGTTCAGAATTGTTGCCAAGGGTAAAGATGTCCTAGGTCATATTGGTGTCCAGCGTGTTAGAGTGGTCCGCCGCCTCTTTTAGACTGGTATTGATATTCCTGACAATACTGTAGTTGGCTTGCCAACTGGCTTCCATTTCCTCTATGAGGTTGCTCATCATGTTCTTGAGCAACTAGTAATGATTAATGGCGCCTCCATTGCTCCTAGAGGCAAGGAGAGCAGCCACCTTACGAGCCTCCCACTCGTCGATAAGGCTTCGAGTTCTTGCAGAGATTCGTGGAGCATAACCATCCATGACTGACCAGTCCATGGCTACCTTGGGCCTACAACTAGAGCTTTTCCTGCCATTGCCCCGACGAGAGATCCCCCTGTTGCGAATTGTCATGGCTCTGAGAATCGCAGAGGAAGCCACCCCTAAGATTTCAAGCTTTGCGCAATAATTTTAAGAGAGAAGCCTGAACTCGACAGTGGAAATAGAATGCATATCGGCAGGGTGTTTTAAGGAGCCGAGGCCATAAATGTTACAGTCTGTCGACCTCAAGGAAGGTGGCAGAATTGAACGCAGGATGCAATCACCAAGGGAGGACGTCATTCTAAACACGCGGGAGAGGATCGTCACCATTCTCATTGTCCTGTGATCTTAAATAAGCGCCGACGCTCAGGGTGGTGGAGTAATCCTCGGTCCTGGTAGATAGATGTGCGTCTGCGATCGTCTCGTTCACCGGTCCATGCATGTGAAGGGTCAGCCCGACGTTGCCACGTGCAGCAGTGCAAGGTGGCAGCTGATCGCGGTTAGCAATGTGCATGGTGTCGACAGGAGGAGCACCCGCATCTAGGTTAATTTTTTTATTTTATTAATGAACATGGATTTTTTTAATTACTTTTCATTTGGTTTTAATTTTTTATTTTATGAACTACATGAACTACATGAATTTCTTAATTACTTTTTAATTTTGTTAACATAATACTATGTTACATGACATCTCCCCTACACTTGAGTGTAAAAGACCTAGCTCCCCTCAATGCAATTGCATTGACATCCTTCTTCTTACCCGAAACAAATAGATGGCTACCAAAATCAAAGTAAGAACCTTTCTTTCGAGATGTTTTTCCCTACTAAAAAAATAGCCATTACTAAACAAAAAATAGCCATCGCATGTACCAAATCAGAGCCAAGTAATATACGTGAAAATTAAAATGCTAGCATAAATTGAAAGGGAACACATACTCATATAAATAATACCATACTAATATAAATAATACCGTCACAGTTTCTAGTTTCTAGCCCTGCATAACATGAAATCTAAAAACAAAACAATGGAAGCTTAGAGGATAAAGTTGTAGAATTTTAATTTGTAGTATGAATTCATTCAAGGTGAGGATGAAGTATATAACACAAATTCAAGAGTTAAGAGAAATGACAAAAACTTTATTTTCATAAGGTTTTTTTAAACATAAACAAAATGAAAATGGTAAAAAAAGATTGTTAGGTATTTGCATAACAGTGAATGGCAACTTGGTGAGAGATAGAAGCAAATTGTTGAAGCCATACACTCTAGTAAGAATTTTCAATGCAAAATTCATTCAAGGTTGATAGTAGCATACAAAACACAATTTCAACCAAGTGCTACACTTAAGAGAAAAATATCAAAAACAAAAGAACTAATGCCCTAAAACAACATAACAATGAAAGTTTTTACTATCATTAGGCTTTGTCAAACATATAGTTCATAATAGAAACAATTTGCAAGTGGTAAAAGAGGATGTTAGAGACAAATTTGGAAACAACTACTAGTCAAGAAACTAGTGACAACAACATTGTAATGTCCATTTTTCCTTGGGGATCATTTGCATAACAATGAATAACAACTTGATAAAATCTAGAAACAAAAATACTAACATTGTTGCAAAAACATAAACATCTAGTAAGAATCTTCATTGCAAACATTTTTATGGAAAAAATAAAGTTGCAATGTCTAAGCGACAACCCAATCTCATTCGCATTTCGAGAAAACACATAGAAGGTTCAAAACTTAATGAGAAAAAAAAGATCAATAGAAATTATCAAGAATCAAAGTATCAAGAGAATTATCACCAATGTCATTGCCGTGTTCGTGTGCGGTGAACTTGTGGCTATAAATGATTATTCCTTCTTCCAAAGTATATGGGTCTATCCTAATGGGCTTTACATTTTACATTAGGACATACCCATATGCTTTGGAAGAAGGAAGAGATCCACATTGGGATGAAGGAAGAGATCCATGCAGGTATTGCAAATGAAGTTGTTAGGAGCTTATGCACTCTATAAAGCAAAACAAAACAATGGATGTGTGAGTGAACCAAATAAAAAAATATCATGTCCCTTGATTCCAATGAAGTAGATTGTGCTTTTCACAATAAAACACTTTATCAGCACAATTATTTCGAACAATATGTTATCAATTTATATCAATTTATTGTTTGACAAGTTACTTATATTTGTTTGTTACCATGTATGGTTGTTTTTTAATAAGCTTATCTTCGATGATCAATTCTATCTTCATCTTTGGCTTTTCTTCTTCAATTACACATCATAAGTCTTTCTGATCTTAATTAAAGATATCTTTGTACTCTTTCAACAAATTCAAAATTTACTTTGTTTTTTATTCTAACTAATAGTCTTCAATGTACATTACTTGAGGTCCATCAATAGTCAATATGTTAAATTCCTTTATTTTAATTTATGTATTGGCCTAGTCGAGGACTACTCTCATCCAACTGTCTCTCACCTTTAATGATTTTTAATTTATGTGTTGGCATAATTTAGCGAACTACTCTCATCTAAGTGTTTCTCACCTTCAATGATTTTTATATAAAACTAGATCTACTCTCATCTAAGTGTCTCTCACCTTCAATGATTTTTAATAAAATTAGAAAAAGTTATTAATGTGATCTCAATGTTTTTAATTTTCTTATTTTAACTTCACTCTATACACTTTCTTGAATGGTTAATTGGATTCTCAATAGTGATTTTCACATTCACAACTTTTACTATATGATATTCTGAATTCAATTTGAATTTGATAACATATGACCATTTTTTTTCTTCATTTTTTGTTGAATGTATAATAGAATTGGTCGATTATAATTTCTTTTGCTGGGTAACATCTTCTTATTTGCTAGCTTCTTATTTCATGTCATGTCCATCGACCATGTTTATAACATGTGGGTATGATAGTGTAAATACTCAACTTGTCATAGTTTAAAAATTCGACGAATCTAAATATTTAGTTTTTTCCTTATAATTTTGAAAAAATTCAATATAAATTTTAAAATTGTTGTTTATAATTATCAAACTCTTAAATTTTGAGTGCCCCGAAAATTTTTAATAATGTTAAATCCATTTTTAAGAACGAAATTACCATTAAATATTAGACAACTCCAATTACAATACTACCAATTAAAATACCTATAAAAAGAACCTAGATTGCATATGCCGGGACTCGAACTGGATCTATTGCTTGGAATGCAATTATCTGTTCGACCGTTTTTTATGATAACAATATTTCATTACGTTTCTTTATTCTATTTTGATTTAATTAAGTTATTTCAAACAGTCGCTTGTGTCCGTTTTTATAGTGATTGCTCTGTGTGAGAAGAAACAACCAGTTGGATTTCGTTACGAGAGAAAAACCACACATGGGAAATTATTCCATTAAACAATTAATATCCAGAAAAGTAATGCTGTGTAATCCGTTGTAGTCTAGTTGGTTAGGATACTCGGCTCTCACCCGAGAGACCCGGGTTCAAGTCCCGGCAACGGAAGTTTTTCGGTATTTACAGTGACAAAAAATGTTTTTTCGGTATTTACAGTGACAAAAAATGTTATATTTCAATTAAGAATTTTTATTTTCATACGATTTTTCGGTATTTACAGTGACAAAAAATGTTATATTTCAACTACGAATTTTTATTTTCAAACGATTTGAATGTTTAGGTTTTGCAACAAAGTTCACTACAAATGTTTTTTTCTTTTTCCATTTAATTAACGGCAACCATTAGCATTTTATTAATTTAAAAATAGTAAGATTCAGAAATTGAATATAAAATTTACTATTTACTTTTAAATTCAATTAAATTAAAAAAAAAATATTTTTGTATTTATAAAATGTATTTAACAATTAACATTTTTTTAAACACATATTTTTGTATTTATAAAATGTATTTAACAATTAACATTTTTTTAAAACACATATTTTTGTATTTATAAAATGTATTTAACAATTAACATTTTTTTAAAATACATATTTTTGTATTTTTGAATGTATAAATAAATCCAATGCTCTCAAATAACTTTATTGCATCTTGGTTGTGCAATCTCAAGAACTAATATTTGCAATTCTAGTCATTCTTTTGAATTTTTGGCCAAATTTTGGAAAAATATGATATGTGATTAAAAAAGTCCAATTCTTAGCATGTTTAAACTACTACATTTGGAAATGAGTAGTCGAATGTTATAAGATTTGGACATTCCCCTATCATCATCCAAATCTAGTTATATAATGTTTTTATCAAATTGCAATTTTTTTTATTGTGGAAATTGTATTTTTGAATTTATAAATGGATCCAACACCTTCAAATACTCCTATTGTATTTCGATTGTGCAATCTCAACAATTAATGTATGCAATTCCATTAATTCTTCTTAATTTTTGGCTAAATTCCGAACAAATATGATTGAAAAATATCCTAATTGTAACATATTTTGATCACTACAAGAAGAAAATGTTAATTTAAATTTTATAATTATATTAACACTAACAACGTCTTAATCATTAAATTCATTTTAAAAATAAGTATAATCATCACATTTTATATACTCTTTAATATTTCAAGTTTGATAGAATTTTGTAGCTTGCTTTGACATGCCTACATTTTGTTATATTTTTTAGTATTAAGGATGTGTGAAATATTTTGTTGCATTTGTTGTATGCCCATTCTCTAGACTTATTGAGTACTTTGTTCTTGTTATAGTAATACAATAAGTAGTATGATTGTTGCAACATTGATTAGTTTTAGTGCTTTTTAAAATTAGACATCTATAAATATTTGAATGTCTAGTCTCCTTTGTCCAAATGGTAGTAGTTGATAGGACTACTTTGACCTTGTAACTATCATCTTGATTTTCAGGTTGTTATGGGTATGTGAATATGTGTGTTAGTTAGAGAGAATATTATTTGGGGATTTCATTTTTTATTCATAAATTTTATTTGCCGCAAGGGCATGTGGGTTCTTTGCCTCTCTAGATGGTCAACACCAAGCAATGGCACATTTGACAACTCATTACCTTTCATAGTTAAGTGTTCATACCTTTGTGATAAGAGTCTCAGTGACACATTTGAGAATTGTTGTATGTACTCTTATGACATGTATGAGATGTAATTATAGAATTATCTATTTTATATGGGAGGGTGTTTCAAGACACTCTTTTTTAATAGATAAATTAATGAGTTTTTGTCATTCATGATTTCTCATGATGCAACTATTTGGAGAATGTTTTGGGTCACCCTATGTGATTTGCCAAAAATTATTTTAGAGCACCATTACTATATGTGATCTGCTAAAAAATATTTTAAGTCACAATTATTATGAGTTCATGGTGGTGCCATTTGGTCTTACCAATGCACCCGCCACATTCATGTGTCTCATGAATAGTGTCTTCAACAAGTATTTGGATAAATTTGTGTTAGTATTCTTAGATGATATTCTTGTTTACTCAAAGAGTGAAGAAGAACATGGATAGCACTTAAGAATGGTATTGCAAGTTCTTATAAAACACAAATTATATTCCAAGCTAAGCAAGTGTGAATTCTACCAAAGAAGGGTACATTATTTGGGTCATATTATTTCAGAAGAAGGAATTGCAGTGGATCCAGAAAAGATCGAAGCCATAATGAATTGGTCTTCTCCAAAGAATGCCACAGATGTCAGATCTTTTATGGGTCTTGCAGGGTATTATAGAAGGTTCATTGAGACATTCTCCAAGATCGCTCATCCAATTATATCACTGCAAAGAAAGAATGCGAAATTTGTATGGTCTGAAAAATGTGAAGAAAGCTTTCAACGATTGGAGAAGTTACTTACTAGTGCCCCTGTTTTGAAGATCGTGGATCCGAATAAAGATTTTGTAGTATGCACATATGCTTGCATTGAAGGAATAGGTGGAGTGCTTATGCAAGAAGGCTTTGGGAGTTGTTATAAGTCCCGGAAATTAAAAGAGCATGAAAAGAATTATTCAACTCATGATTTAGATTTAGCATCCATAGTACATGCCCTCAAGATGGTTTTTTACGTGATAGACTTTTATTTGACAGGAGACACACCGTACAAGAGACGAAACGTGATAGAAACACGTTTCCATCCATAAAGACGCGTTTCCCATATAGGAAACATGTTTCGTACGTATGGAAATGAGTTTCCGTCAAGTACCATACGGGTTTCCGAGGGTGAAATGGGTGCCAAACCTGAGTCTCCTGCAACTTAGCTGTAAATCTATGTAAATTCTAATAGCTACAATACACATTTAGTGCATTTTTTTTATTTTTTATTCCCCCAAGAAATTGCAACTACTCCTAAGCTAAAAGCTACCATCGTTTAGTTTCCTAACATAAGGCACTAAAATCATTAGCCCTTTGCACTTTGCTTGACAGGTTTTTGGTGTGCAAGAGGAACGTTACATTGGTAGCGGCCATGCACTGACACAATTTGTAGTAAAGCCATATTGGAAATTTAGCAAGGTGATTACCCAGTAAGGAATAACATATAATTTTAGTATCCATGCAGGACCCATCAAAACTGTAAGTCTAGTTAGTAAAGCCAGCATTGCACTCCAGCATGCTGTTGATGTAACCATCATATATCCATCTTAAACCTAGATCTATCAAAGTACCGAGAGGGATCTAATTTCTGGAGGTGTAATTTTCTTTAACTTCAATTTCTTACACATCCAAAAATATTACACCTCCAAAAATTTGATCCTTCTTGGTGCTTGAATCTGGGTTTAAGATGGATTTATGCTGGTTTTACTTTTTTTATTTTATTAATCGACGTGGAATTTTTTAATTACTTTTCATTTGGTTTTAATTTTTAATTTTATGTGCCTACATGAATTTTTTAACTAACTTTTAATTTTGGTAACATAATGCTATGTTACTTGACATCTCCCCATACTGGGGTGTAGAGCACCTAGATCCTTTTAATGCAATGACATCCTTCTTCTCACCTAGAAAAAATAGATAGTAGAAACCCCAACTTGGGTCTCCATTATCTCTTAATAACATCAGATATTTCACTGTTTACATCCTTGTCAAAATATCTGTTTCTGTTTTGTTGGTTTGTGTTCAATTTTAGGTTTGTAAAAATAACATTTATTCTTACAGGTTGCTACACACACACACACACACACACACACACATATATATATATATTTTCTGTTATACCTATTTCTAACTATCTATTCCTAACCATTTCTGTTTGTGTAGGTGTAAGCATCATATAAGTCTTGTTTCCGTACGTAGAAATAAAAAATATGACAAAGTAGAAATGATTATATATACCTGATTGAAAGTTACCTCACAATACCTAGTAGATCCCCTTTGCTGTTGCTGCTCCCTTTTGTTTTCCTGCTTGCTGTGTGCCCTGCAACAAAGCCTTCCCCAAACCTTATGAAACTCAACCAACCCAAACAAGTATGCCACCCTGCATAACATGAAATATAAAAACAAAACAATGGAAGCTTAGAGTATAAAGTTGTAGAATTTTAATTTGTAGTATGAATTCATTCAAGGCGAGGATGAAGTATATAATACAAATTGCATAACACAAAATCTAAAAAGAAAACAATGGAAGCTTAGAGTATAAAGTTGTAGAATTTTAATTACGGTAGTATGAATTCATTCAACGTGAGAATGAAGTATAACACAAATTCAAGAGTTAAGAGAGAAATAACAAGGCTTTCTCAAACATAAACAAAATGAAAATGGTAAATAAGCATTCTACAGACAAATTTGGAAATAGTCGTTAGACATTTGCAGTGAGAGCTAGAAGCAAATTGTTGAAGCCATACACTCTAGCAAGAATTTTCAATGCAAAATTCATTCAAGGTTGATAGTGGCATACAAAACACAATTTCAACTAAGACTTTAAAGAAAAATATCAAAAACAAAGGAACTAATGTCCTAAAACAACATAACAACGAAAGTTTTACTATCACGAGGCTTTCTCAAACATATAGTTTATAATAGAAACAATTTGCAAGTGATAAAAGAGGATGTTAGAGATAAATTGGGAACCAATTAACACTGAAGAAACTAGTGATAACAACATTGTAATGTCCATCTTTCCTTGTGGATCATTTGCACAACAATGAATGACAACTCAATAAAATCTAGAAACAAAAATACTAACATTGTTGCAAAAACATAAACTTCTAGTAAGAATCTTCATTGCAAAATTTTTCTTTGAAACAATAAAGTTGCATTGTCTATGCCACAACCCGATCTCATTCACATTTCGAGAAAACATATAGAAGGTTCAAAACTTAATGAGAAAACAAAGATCAATACGAATTATTAAGAATCAAAGTATCAAAGCATTAGAGAATTATCACCAATGTCATTGTCGTGTTTGTATGCGGTGGACGTGTGGCTATAAATGATTATTCCTTCGTCCAATGTATATGGGTCTGTCCATATACTTTGGAAGAAGGAAGATATCCACATTGGGATGAAGGAAAAGATCCATGTAGTTATTGCAAATGAAGTTGCTAGGAGCTTATGCACTCTATAAAACAAAACAAAACAATGGATGGGTGAGTCTAGGAACCAAATAAAAAAAGTATCATGTCTCTTGATTCCAATGTAACTTATGGACTGTCAAAATGAAGTAGATTCTTGTATGGTGAACCTTTTTCACAATGAAACACTTTATTATCAATTTATTGTTTGACAAGTTACTTATATTTGTTTGTTACCTTATATGGTTGCTTTCTAATAAGCTTATCTCCAATGATCAATTCTATCTTGATCTCCTACTTTTCTTCAATTAAACATCATAGCTCTTTTTAGTCTTAATTAAAGATATCTTTGTACTCTTTTCAACAAATTCAAAATTTACCTAATAGACATTATTTTAAGTCCATCAATAATCGATATATTAAATTCCTTTATTTTAATTTATGTGTTAGCCTACTCTAGAGTACTATTCTCATCCTACTTTCTCTCACCTTTAATGATTTCTATATACAACTAGATAAAGTTGTTAATAGTTGTTAATGTGATTTTCATTGTTTTTAATTTTCTTATTTTAACTTCAGTCTATATACTTTCTTGAATGGTTAATTGGATTCTCAATAGTGGTTTTCGCATACACATCTTTTACTCTATGATATTCTGAATTCAATTTAAATTCGACAACATATGACCATTTTTTTTCTTCATCTTTTGTTGAATGTAGAGTAGAGTTGGTCAATTATAATTTCAATGGAAGGAACATTTCCACTTCTTCTTTACTTGGTAACGTCTTCTTATTTGCTAGCTTCTTATTTCATGTCATGTCCATCTACCATGTGTATAACAAATGTGTGTCCCATCAAATGTTCTATTTGCTTTTTATATTTCTCCAAAGCAGTGAGCTGGATTGAGTTTTATGGAGGAAATTACAATGTTATAGTTTAAAAATTCGATAATTTCAAATGAAAATATTTGGTTTTTTCAGCATGGTTTTGAAAAAATTTAGCAATTTTTTTTTGAAAATGTTGATTACAATTGTTAAATTCTAAAATACCATTAAAACGCAGTTAAATTCAGATTTTGCAAAATAAAAAACACTAGACTCCAATAAAAAACACTTTCCAAACCAAATCATGGAATATTTAGACTACTCCAATTACATTACTACCAATTTTTAAACTATAATTTAATTTAATGTTATTTAAGTTTACTATTCATGATTATAATCATAAAAAAAGACAATTTTTAAACTATAATTTAATTTAATGTTATTTAAGTTTACTATTCATGATTATAATCATAAAAAATGACCTGCTGATTTGCGTCTGCTGGGAGTTGAACCTGGACCATCTGCTAGGAAGACAATTATTCTAACCGTTGGACTACAAATGTTGGCATTCTTACT